>NGKG01000009.1:1284937-1311824 GCA_002162505.1 Myriosclerotinia scirpicola | reverse complement strand
TATAATAAATCAATATAATAAATCAATATAATAAATCAATATAATAAATCAATATAATAAATCAATATAATTAAATCAATATAATAAATCAATATAATAAATCAATATAATAAATCAATATAATAAATCAATCTTATTCGCTTCGAAAAACCTGCAAATGTATTTGCCTTCAATAAAACCGATGCGGCTGCTTTATTAGCTGTATAGTTACACAAAAAACATGCAAGACTGTAGATCCAAATATTATATGTTTTGAATGAGGTTAAAATGTTTTTGAATGTTATAGACCGTAATCGGAAACCTTTCACTATACTACTCGTACCTCGTATTATAGTTTCAGGCAAAAAGAAAAGCTGGGGAATCCGGTGAGGAATTGAGAACTTGGAATAATTCATCTTGACAAATTGATTGGGTAATTGGGATCTGAGTGCATCGTGTAACAATAGTCCAAAAGAGAAAAGCTGAATGAATTAACATCTGATTATTAGAAGATTTTAATATAATATATCGTATCGTTCTTTCTTTCTCCTCAACCTTCCGATATGGTTTGAGTTTAAGAGGATGGATAACTTAACATGTCATGGTTTCTTCTCACCCGTATATACACGACCTTGACCCACTCAGAAATTGAAATTGAATCTCTCCCTCCCTACAATAATATCATTTTTTTTTTCCTACCACGCAAAATTGAAAATTTCATACGTGCTTCGAGTTTCCTATATTAATAATTCTCTTTTTGCAATTCTCTCATCCTCATCCTCATCCTCATCCTATTAAAAGTTGGCAAGATAAAAAAGGATCCGATTATTACCCTTGCTCTTATATATTCAATTTACAATATTACCTACCTACTTACCTAGGTAAAGAGGTACCTAAGGTTAAACAACAACCACTCGCAGAATGTACCGAGGCATTATTGGCATTGGCACACGACTTTCCAGGGTTCATATTCGTGTCGGTGTTCAGAGCCGTGGATCCCAGCTGTTGGCTTTCCCATTGTTATCATCCATATCAAATAGATATCAGTCGACTTCTGCAGCTGCGAAAGCGAAAACACAGGAAGAACAAGTTGTTGTGGAGACTTTTGAATCGACGACGACGACGACGGGTATTCCTAGAGATTATATAAACTTAGAGGATAAGATTGTTGATTCTTCTGATATTACGACGACGACTTTACCTAAGATACCTAAACAATTGCAACATTCTTTGGAGGGAATTATTTCGCGGGTCAAGATGACGAAGTTTGAGCAACTGTGAGTCATGGTTTTTTTTTCTCTTTGGTTACTTTCCTTTCTTTCTCCTTTTTGAGAGGGAAAATTTGAGGAATGATGAAGATAGATGAACATTTACTAATGAATTCATAGTATACAACCTGATACCTCACATTCAATAGAACAGAGAGTGCAAAACAAAACATTGGGTCTTGTTCCTCCTAATGTGGAAAGCCATGCTCTTCAGACTCAAAGATGTGAGTTTGATATTTTGCTATATGGTTTTATGTTTGAGTAGTTACTAATGTGGATGAAACATAGGTCTCAAGCAATTGGATGCAAAGAAGAGTCCGATTGAGAAGTACATGTACCTCAGTAATTTGAGGAATAATAATGTGCATCTTTTCTATCGATTGGTGCAGGAGAATTTGACGGTATGTTTTTCTTTTAGTTTTGGGGAAGGGGAGGTGAGGGGTGGGTGGAATGGATGGAATTGAGTTGACAGTGGTAATTGTAGGATATTACACCATTGATCTATACACCAACGGTTGGAGAAGCTTGTTTGAGATGGTCGGAGATTTATCAACAGCCGGAAGGTATGAACCTACATTCCATAATTCCGAAAGAGAAAAACAACTGACTGAAATAGGTTTATATCTCTCATACCATGATAGAGGCAATTTAGCAGAAGTCCTCAGTAATTGGCGTCAACCTGATGTTGAGATGACGGTTGTTACTGACGGTTCTCGCATCCTTGGTTTGGGTGATTTGGGTGTCAATGGGATGGGCATTCCGGTTGGAAAATTGGCACTATATACTGGTTGTGCTGGCATTCATCCCTCCAAGACTTTACCAATTACTTTGGATCTCGGGACTAATAATGAAACGTTCCTTAACGATCCTTTATATATGGGAACTCGTATGAAGAGAGTTTCTACTCAAGACGAAGCTGAGTTTATGGAGGAATTGATGGTGGCTTTGAATAAGATTTGGCCTGGGTATGTTGTTGATGGTTTGAACCGAAAGAGCCTTTTCACTAATTCAAAAATAGGATTATTGTCCAGTATGAGGATTTCAAAAATCCATTCCCAGCTCTTACAAAGTATCAGAACAAGTATCCTTGCTTCAATGATGATATTCAGGGTACCGGTGCGGTTATCTTGGCAGGCATCATTAATGCTTTACGTCGAACAGGTATTCCTATCAAAGATCAAAGAGCTGTTTTCATGGGTGCAGGTAGTGCAGGTGTGGGTGTTGCTCAACAAATTGTAGAATTCTTCCGAAAGGAGGGATTGACGGAAGATGAGGCACGTCGTTGCTTTTGGTTTGTGGATACCAAGGTATTTATTTCTTCACTTGGTTTATGGGAATCAGAAGCTAACTTCTCAGGGTTTGATCACAAATGATAGAGGTGATAAATTGGCTGAGCACAAAGTTTATTTCTCTCGTGATGACAATGAGGGGAAACAATTCAAAACTCTCCCGGAAGTGGTCGAATATGTCAAGCCTACAATCTTGATGGGATTATCCACCATCCGAGGAATCTTCGATGAGTCCATTGTCAAGAAAATGGCCGAATTAAACAAGAACCCAATTATCTTTCCACTGTCGAATCCTTCCAGTCAAGCTGAATGTACATTTGAGGAAGCTATGAAATGGACGGATTGTCGAGCTTTGTTTGCTAGTGGAAGTCCATTCCCGGATTATGTTCAGGATGGTGAAACGTACGCAGCAGGACAAGGAAAGTAAGTATTTACCTGAACTGCGTTATGATCTATGGATACTAATGAGATTCTAGCAATATGTATGTATTCCCTGGTATCGGACTCGGATCAATTCTTTGCAAAACCTCATGCATCAATCAAGAAATGGTACGCCTCATCTACTCCTATCTCATCCTCTATAATCCCACCATCTAACTAATAAATCCACAGATCTACGCCTCAGCCGAAGCCCTTAGTACCTCCCTCACCCCCTCCGAAATCTCCTCCGGTCGTCTCTACCCAGAACTCAACCGTATCCGCGAAGTAAGTATCGTAGTCGCTCGTCAAGTTATCCGCGCAGCTCAAGAATTCAATTTTGATCGTGAACCTGCTATTCGTGGGTTGAACGATGCTCAACTTGATGAGTGGATTAAGGGGAGAATGTATGATCCAACATTAGCGATTCAAACTTCCGGCTTGAAATCGACCGTAGGACAGAAGAAGTCGACGCCTAGATCATTACTTTAGTTCTGTTGAAGGGGAATTCTAGAGAGAGAAATGAGGGCTCTGTCGTAACTAATTTTGAAGCGGCGATTATGGGCCGGGGGGTTTGGTCTTGGTGGGGTTGGTTGAGATGGGTTCCTAGGTGGGGGGTACTGGAGCAGGGAATCTTTAGGGATGTGGAGAGAGAGGATGAGGAAGGGAGGAGGGTGTCGACGAGGAGGCGGTTATAGATTGATTGGTTGCTTGATGATGGCATGGCATTGCATAGCTGGACGATGGTTTTGCATTTCTGTTTTGTTCTTTGGCTACGAGCTGAGATCAAAATCTCGTTTATAGAGACGTGACGGTATAATAATAATGAAGGGTTGGCGTTGGTGGAGGGGAGGATGTTCTACTTTATTAGTAGATGGATTAGATAAAATAGATAGATTGCCCCAGGGACAAAAGTTTCACGTCTCAAGACTAAAATCGAATAAAATTGCATGACAACTTATCGATGGAGCCAGAAGATTTTGATATAATATCATGTAATGAACATGGAAGCACTAAATTTCTAGGCACGAGGTAACAGATAACAATACCTACCCTTCAACGACAACCCCTTCATACATTTTTGTACAAAGCGAGAGGGGAGCGTGAGCGGTGGATGCCCAGGTGGTGGGGTAAAGTTAAAAGCGGCTAGTCTGCCACCCATCACCGCCTTTTACTGCCAAAACGAGAAACCTCGAAAAATCACAAGTCTAAGGTTCCAAGGTTATTTCTCAAAGCACACTTCATTGAACAATTGATATCAGATTACTGTGGCTTGTGTAGCCCAAATCCGTCAAGATGGTGAATATTACGGAAAAGATCAAGGAGTGAGTTCTCAGTTTATTGGATGGGTTGATGAAATGGTTGATGAAATGGTTGAGAAAGGGTGGATGGATGGGAGAGATGGGTAAGATAGATGGATGCTAATGGTTCTGAAGGATTGAGGATGAGATGAGGAGGACGCAGAGTAAGTTGTTTGTACCTGATGAATTTGTGGTGGTTGGGGTCATGATATTATGATGATGATGATGATGTGATGGGAATATATATACTGATTCTTTGGATAGAAAATAAGGCGACGGGTATGTGAATATAGAGATCATTTACGACACGTGATCATAGCTGATATGATATACCTCAGAATATCATCTTGGTCTTCTTAAAGGGTGGGTTCCCTTTGCTCTTTCAGTATATATTTACTATTTCGTTCCCTATGCTCACCACTCTATACAGAAAACTCGCCCGTTACCGCGCCCAACTCCTCGAGCCCGGCCCTGGAGCTGGCGGGGCTGGCGGCACCGGCTTCGACGTTTCCAAATCGGGAGATGCGCGGATTGCCCTCGTGGGTTTCCCCTCGGTGGGAAAATCTACATTCTTGTCCAAGATTACCAAGACCAAATCGGTCGTTGCGGCTTATTCTTTCACGACGCTGACGGCGATTCCCGGTGTGTTGGAGTATGGAGGGGCGGAGATTCAGATTCTGGATTTGCCGGGTATTATTGAGGGGGCGGCGGAGGGAAAGGGGAGAGGAAGACAGGTTATTAGTGCGGCCAAGACGAGTGATTTGATTTTGATGGTTTTGGATGCTACGAAGAAGGCGGAGCAGAGGGCGTTGTTGGAGGCGGAATTGGAGGCTGTGGGGATTAGATTGAATAGAGAACCACCGTATGTTTATCTTTCACATTTTTGTCAAGATCCAGGAATCTGGCGATATCCGTGTTGAGATAAGAAACTAACAGCAACAGAAACATCTACCTCAAACCCAAAGCCGCCGGCGGCATGAAGATCACTTTTCAAACACCCCCCAAATATATCGATCAAAAGATGATCTATAACATTCTCCGCGACTATAAAATCCTCAACTGCGAAGTACTCATCCGAGATGAATACTGCACCGTCGACGACTTCATCGACGTCATCATGAAAGACCACCGCAAATACATCAAATGCCTCTACGTGTACAACAAAATCGACAGCGTGTCCCTGGACTTCCTCGACAAGCTGGCGCGCGAACCCCACACGGTCGTCATGTCGTGCGAGATGGACCTGGGCATCCGCGACGTGGTGGATCGGTGTTGGGAGGAGCTGAAGCTCATTCGCATCTATACGAAGAGGAAGGGCGTGGATCCGGATTTCTCCGAGGCGCTGATTGTCCGGAGTGGGAGTCGCGTGGAGGATGTGTGTGATCAGATTCATCGGACGCTGAAGGATACGTTTAAGTATGCGTTGGTTTGGGGGGCGAGCGCAAGGCATGTGCCGCAGAGGGTTGGGTTGGGTCATTTGGTGGCGGATGAGGATGTTATTAGTATTGTTAGTGCTTTTAAGGCTTAGTTGGGTGGATGGTGTGGATGGTGTGGATGGAATGGGATGGATTCGAATGAAATGAGTTTATGCATGAAGAGTTCTTGAGATCTGTTTAGGTTGAGATGTTTGAATGTTAAAATACATTTGGAATGTCAAAAGTTGAAAGTTGAATATTGGATATTAAATATTGAATAATAACTTTCATCAAAAATATTATAAAAATTAAATAAAACATTGAATAGCCCTGCTCAACTCTACTCTGCTTTAGGTTACACGACTTTCGAATATTCATAATAATTGAATATATTTGAAATATATATTGTAGGAAAAAACGAAATATCTAATATCTAATATCTAATATCTAATATCTAATATCTAATATCTAATATCTAATATCTAATATCTAATATCTAATATCTAATATCTAATATCTTGTTAGGGTTGTTAGGGTTGTTAGGGCTGCTAGGTTTGCTAGATTATTATATTATCAAATTATCACGTTATAGAATTATAGAATTGTAGAGTTTTCAAGCCAAGGCAAGGATAACATAATAGAGTAGATCACTATCACTAGTAGAATGTCACTCAAGAGATTTATACAATGTAGGATGCGATGGAGGAAAATGTTTGAACACAAAATCAAAAATCATTTGGTAATTATCCCTCAAAATGCCCTACCCATATGTTAAACCTTTTGTTTTCGTTCCTTTCCCTTCCTTTCCCTTTATATATTCAAGATTTATTCATCTCCCGACTCACTCGCTCATTCGCTTGTGTTGAAACTGCTCGTTTCGCTTATATAGAAGTTGTCCAAGGAATTTATTCCAATTCTCTAACCTTGCCCGTTCCCCTTTCCTTTGGCTCCCGCTAGTCCTCACTTCTTCGAAGCGAACTCGTTAATATATCTCGCCAACTTCTCCGCTCCCTCCAGCGAAATCGAATTATAGTTACTAGCTCGAATACCGCCTACACTTCTATGACCCTTGAGACCCGTAAGACCTTGTTCAACGGCTCCTGCTAAGAATGCCTTTTCCGCGTCAGCGATATTTTCCAAAGTGGTGACGCGGAAGCAAATGTTCATTCTCGAGCGAGCAGAGACGTCGGGGACAACTTTGTAGGATGTAGGGTGGGCGTCGAGGGCGGAATATATGAGGGCGGATTTTTGGTTGGAGATGGATTCTTGGCCGTCGACTGCGTTAGGGTAGGTGGCAAGGAGTTTTTGGAGGACTTGCCCGGCAATGTAAACGCTGGGGGTGGTGATTAGTATTGTTGGGTGGTTGTGAATCATGTGGACTTACTCGAATATGCTAAGGGTGTTGTAGAGACTGTTATTTTTGACGATGGTTTCGTATGAAAGTACGATTGGACCAATTGGTAAACCAAGCTTTCTCAATAGAGTTGGGGCGGGGGTGGCAACGACTGGAGGCAAAAGGTTCTTCTTAATGATAACAACTGTAATTCCGGTACTGCCTAAGTTCTTCTGGGCACCGAAAAAGATGACGGAGAAATTCTTCACGGGAATGCGTCTCGAGAGAATATTCGAGGACATATCTGCCACTACGATTGGCTCGTCATCTTCACCGGTTGGTTCTAAAGCTTTTGGGAACCCAGGAAACTCGACGCCATCAACGGTTTCATTGTCGCAATAGTATACCATGGCTGGGTTCTTTGAAAGTTTCCAGTCTTTTTCCTCTGGAATTCTCCCAAATTTACCATCATTGGCCTTCCTAGCATCTGCGACAATGTTGACGTGCTCGGATCCAATCAATCGAGCTGCCTCTTGGCTAGCCTTTAATGACCATGAACCCGTAACCAAATAATCAATTTTAAGCTCCTCATCCACAGCCTTCTGAAGTTCTTTCACAAGAACATCTTCTGGAATATCCTTATCGGAAGAGATACCCAAGCCTTTCAAAATCTTTTGTTTTCTTTTCTCAACCCAAACTCCAACCAGATTGTAAACTGTCGCTGAAAACTCTCCACTGCCGCCACCCTGCATAAAAATTATCTCGTAGTCATCTGGTATATCCAAGTATTTCGCAAGATCGGCTTTCGTGGTATTCAAAACATTCGCAGCAATTTCGGATCGATGTGAGTGCTCTGCCAAACCTAGACCAGTGCCATTATAATCTACAAGAGCTGCAGCTGCGGTTTCTAACACGTCGGTTGGGAGGAGGGCCGGACCTGCACCAAAATAGGTGATATCTGAGCGAGAAGGCATTCTTTCAAAGGTCGTAGGGATCGTGTGTACAGGTCAAAGTTTTGGAAGTATTCCAGGTAAATTGTACTAGAAAAAACACGTTAGAAAATGTTGAAGTGTAACAATAAGGTTAGGAATGATAACATTTCAATGCCGACTCCGGACTTGAAATTGTCGTGTCAATTAAATAATGAATTCCAACACAATTCACATTCAATTGAAGATTAAGCAAAGCAAATGTCAGAATATTCATACCTCATTACCTACTTACATGAATAAAATCGTGAAATCTCTAAACGTAGGTACCCTTTGAAAGTTGGTGATGGTGATGTTTTCTGTTTTCTGAAGGAGAGTAGAGTGAGTCAGGAAGAAAGAAATTGAATGAATAAATAACCTTACCTAATGCTTGATCTTTTACCCCGGATTTCATTTCCTGATTCGTCAAGTGGGATGTTTAGCGTCAAAATTACTCGTACCCTTGTCATCATCTAGAGCCCAAGCTTAACGTCACACTTCCTTCCTCTCTTACATGTCAAACCACAACCACAGCCACAGCCTTTGCAACTTCTCACTTGATAAATATATAAATCTCTTCAATTGTTATTTCTTCAAATAATTTCTAATATTCACATACACCTTCTGAACATACTTACAACTTCACAATGGAACGAAAGGATTCAGAGGCTGGTCATTCAAGTAGTCCCCCAAAAGTACCCAGTGCAACATTTCGTACGTATCTTGACCATTCTTTACCTACCCAGGACATAGATCTCCTTGCTAATGTATGATAGCCACAATTAATTCACCTCGAGTTTGGTTCTTGACATCTGCCTTGTCCCCATTATCTGTCCGATTAATCAGACTTCTTCTTAAGAATGGAGATTATGTAGCTGCTGGTATACCGCAAAGGGAAATTGATGATGATGAACGATGTGCGGAATTCAAAGAACTCATTGTTGATTGCAACAGTGGAAAAAAGCAGTGTGAGGGTTGGAAAGCCAGAATTCGTGGGATTAAATGTAATGGAAGGTGAAGCATTTTGTTCTCACAAGATGAGGTGAGTCTGTACTGAATCTTTCTAGGGCCAAATCACAAACCATGGCAGCTATTGCAGAAGCCATTCAAGTATTCGGCCGTATAGATATTCTATTGTGCTCCGAATCTGAAGGTATTGGACCCTGTTGTATCTATTGGATTTTGATACTGATAGCAATATTAGCTGTGGTCGGATCGGTAGAGGAGCTTTCAACTTCAGCGACTCAATATCTCGTTCGTGATCAATTCGAAACTATCTACTTCAGTCAGATCAATTTCATCAAATCCGCTTTACCACATCTTCGAGAAAAGCGCGATGGTCATATCATTGTTCTCACTGGAATCACAGGTCACATAGGAACACCTGGCATGTCAATGTACTGTGCTGCAACCTGGGCTCTGGAGGGCTTTTGTGATTCCCTGACTTATGAGATTGCTCCTTTCAATATCAGATTGACGATTGTTCAGCCAAATAAAGAGATTCCTCTTCTAACAAACAGAATTATTTTCGCCCCACAATTAGAACAATATATGGGTCACAATAATCCGGGTCCGGCATTTAGAGACGTTTTGATGACAGTGCTAAACAAACATCCAGATACGCAGATAGAACCGGAAGACGATGAATCTTCCAATAGTACCACCGTCTCTAGGTTTCCTATTCTACCTAGCGAGTCAAGAGATAAATTGGTTATGGAAACTGTCCATGCTTTGACCGCAATTGGAGGTCATCAGAACCCTCCAACAAGGCACATCGTAGGTTACGAAGGGATAGCATCCGTGAAGGAAAAACTTAACACGGTCACTGAAGAGATGGAAGATTTTGTGGAAGTTAGTTGTGCAGTGGATATCTACACCAAAAGCGCAGTCAGCCAGGCAGCATTAGCTCAACCTAGGTCTCGGCTTTTTCGCAATGATAGTATTGAGAGACAGGTCTCAGATGATGAATGTATGTCCACAGACTACGAAGTGTCCACAGATTACGAAGAGGAAGGGGAGGAACAGCTTGATTAATTACTAATTATTGTTTATTCAGATTGAAAAAAGAGCCCACAATGATTTTGCAGTATCTACACAACTATCTTTTAAGCAGTCGGTCACGTCAATATACAGGTCAACTAATCACTAAAATGCATGGATAGATTTTTGTTCAGGATATTTTCAAGGTATTGGTTTATTTAGGAAAGAGGTACTGCATGGATAGATTTTTGTTCAAGATACTTTCAAGGTATTGGTTATTTGGGAAAGACGTACCTGCGTCTCATGGAAAAGAGGAGAAAGCTAAAAAGGAAACTCTTGCATCAATTAAAAATCAGCAACTCCGTCTCACCTTCCCACTTCCCACTTCTCACCCTTCTCGCCTATCACCTACCTGCCCGTCAATCCTCACTCCGCCACCGTCAGCTCATCCCCTGCATGAATATTCTCACCATCCTCAATTTTCAGCTTTTTCAGCTTTCTCTTGGCCCTGGCCAACATCTTACGCTCTCGCTTGCGTCTCTTCTCATCTTCTTGGATTTGTTGTCCGAGAAATCTGACAGAGTCTTTGAGCTCGCGTATTGTATCGGGATCAAAGTGGCGTAATTGGATGGGGCTTGGAGGGGGGCTTGGAGGGGAAATGCAAGTGCGAGTGGGGTTTTCTTCCACAGGAGAAGCAGACCTGCTGCTTCCGGCTTGGAGGGTACTAGTCATGGCAATGATCTCGTTAATTTGGTTCGTGGGGGATATGGCGGGTTCCATTTTGGGGATGGGTTGGGGATCTGAATTTCGACTTACGTGTTTCTCACTTTGGTTTCGGGTGGTGAAGTCAAAGATTGAGGCTGTAAGAGAAATTAAAATTCTGGTTGTGGTTGTGGAACAAATGAAGGGTTCGATTTTTGGATGTAATTTATCATTTTCATAATACTATTGTTCAGCTTCTCTCTTGTGGAAATGAAGGGGTTTTGTTCCTCTTCTTCTTTGTTCCGGAGGGATTGTTTTTTTGGAATTACCCTAGAACAATGGAACACCTCAATTCCTCTAAATTTCCCCCCCTTGATCAGTGTATGACCAATCGTCTCAAGGGAGAGTCGCACCATTGGTAATTGAATCGGGCATTCCAATTTCTACTTGTAGACATAAACGTATCGCATCTGTTCCAGGTCAACTTTGAAGATAATAGTCTTTATTCAAATGACAAGAGGGAAGGATGAGGAGGAAAGAGAGAGATGCGATGGTATTTGTATCTGCCCCAAAGTAGTACCTAGGTAACTAAGGCTATTGGATTCATCAGCAATCAGCGCAGTGAAAATAAAACTCCGTTTTGATTAATTTAGCATCGATATGGATATTTTAACATTCTCAAAGCGTTCATTGTACGACAATAACATCATGTTCCATTTTAGACGGAGTCAAGGGTTAAAGATTTGTAGATTTGTAGATTTCAAACACCGGGTTCTTTCAGGTAAGGTCTCAAGCTACCTAGTGTTTGATATCAAGGTTCTACGCAACTAAAGTTGGACTCATTATCTGAAACGTTAATATCCATCTCCGACCTCCAAACCAGTCTTAAAAAAAGCCCCGTTGGAAAGCCCAAAGTGATATCGAGATTTTGATCTCACAAGTCCCGTGATATGGAGTGTCACGTTTCACCTGAACAATCAATTTCCAGAGCCTCTGCTGCGATTCTATCTGTTGGAAATAGTCAGCAACTGTACTGTATGGAGGTTAGGCCCAATTAGGTCTAGTGTCTTTCTTTGTTTGAATCAAGCACATAGGCTTGTACAAGAGAGCTTAACTCTCTTGTCCTCTTCAATCAATCAATCAAGTGCTACTGAACCTACCCTTACCTATTTTAAGCCATTCCACGTGAAACTAATCAGGAACTTCAACACTATCTTTGTCGACTAGTCGTCGCAGAAAATCCATCGTTCATTCCTGACATCTTCTATTCGTTGTCTTTAGAACTGATATAACACAATCCAAAATTCAAATAAAAACATCCGCAAATGAACCCGCATCATTTATCGCCGCCCCTAAAATCCTCACTCTTCCTCGGTGGCTTTACACCCAGCGATTCCCTCTCCAAAACCTCTCCTGGTACATCATCCGAGCTAAAACTATCCTTAGCCTTGGAATCCACGATATTGTTCTCGAGAGTATCGCCGATGAGTGCCAAATCATATGTGCCTAGAAAGATAGTACTATGGGGATCGTTTCTTTTGAATTCAGTTTATATTATGTAACCAGTCAGAGGTATTCCGACGACGTGCACTTTTGTTCCTAGAGGGGAGTTGGGGCCGGAGGGGATGAAGAGGGAGAAGTGGGCGCGTTGTTGGTGGCATTGACGTTTGTTGGAGGGTAAATGGGGGTTGTCATGCTAGGTGAGGTGGGAATTTTTGGGGGTGGGGGAAGTATAAATGGGATGGTGTATGGCGTATGATGGGATTTAGGTTAAGTGTATGTTGAAGTCTAGGCAAATTTGCAGCGGTGATACTGGAGGCTAGCCTGAATATAACAATTCTGCTCAAGGCGGTGATATGAATTCAATACCAATAGAGTATACCTTATTAGGTACTGTCACGACTCAACAATCCAATCATTCTGATTTACCTTCTGGAGATGAATCAATTAAAAATATTAGAAATGACTGTCCCCGGAATAATACGAGTATTCCGCATTTTCTATTCCCCTTCTATGCTAGACACCAGACACAAGTCGCACGCTTATTGTGACCTATTCAGTGGGCCGGAAGGTTGACCGGAGGTCACTTTTACCCCACTAATCCACGGACCAGGCTTGAACACTCGGCCAGTCAAGGGGTATTTCATGTCAATACCAAGTTTTACTAGGACAGCGAGGTTCTGCTTTGTGGATTGATGAATACGAAGATCTGATTTCAGGCATCACATCTATCTGTGCTAGAACTAGAGCCGGAACCCAACCGGGACCGGGGCCGGAGGGTTTCTTTGATATTTACGGTCCCTTATAGGTTCTCTCCATAGGTTTTGCCAATTTTCTGTGACGATAAATAGCTAGGAATGTTCGAATTGAACTCAATCATTTACCAACAGCGAAAACTTCACTGGTTCTTGTATCCTGCTGATACAGCTCTAGCAAAATCAAGATGTTATCAGAGATAAAACCCTACCAGGTCATTTCAGCGAAGAAGAAAGCGCAGCAGCAGGAGAGCATTCCCAAATCCTGGCGAATTCCTACAGAGAGGTTTCAAAATTCATCCAATGTCATGGATGTGCCGTTTATCTGCGGGCTGTTAACCGAGACGGAACTCACAATCACTTCTGACTACGACGCAACCGCACTTCTTGAAAAGCTAAAAGCTAGAGTCTGGTCAGCCGAGCAAGTAACCGTAGCCTTTTGCAAAAGAGCTGCCATTGCTCAGCAGTTGGTGAGTGAATGAAACGCCCGTTGAAGAGAAATTGCTAATTCTGAAATGGAAGACGAATTGTTTGACGGAGATATTCTTCGACGATGCTATTGAACGAGCGAGAAATCTTGACCAGGAATACGACGCGAATTCTGGCGGAAAATCTATCCCGCCATTATTTGGACTACCAATTTCACTCAAGGATAGTTTTCAAGTTTCTGGATATGATACATCGACTGGGTTAGGTTGCTATGTGGATGAGCCAGCGGAGAATAATAGCGCGCTTGCTGCTATGCTAATTGACTTGGGTGCGGTCCTTTACTGCAAGACCAATCTGCCCCAGTCAATTATGACTGGCGATAGCGACAATAATGTTTTTGGACGAACTTTGAACCCCCGCAATAAATTGCTCACTGCCGGTGGAAGTACTGGAGGCGAAGGTGCCCTCCTCGCCCTTCGAGGTAGCATTCTCGGGATTGGGACGGATATTGGTGGCAGCATCCGTGTCCCGTCGGTATGTAATGGTATCTATGGATTCAGACCTAGCGTAGGTTTAATTCCTCATAGTGGAGTGCGAGACCTCACCCCGCCAGGGACAGATGGTGTCCGATCGACAGTTGGGCCCATGGCGACCTCACTCCGCGATTGCGCTCTCTTTTTAAAGTTGATACTTCAAGCAGATACTTCGAGGTATGACAGCAATTCGATCTCGATTCCGTGGATAGATCTCAAACCCGCACACAAGCTCCGGATCGGTGTTGCTCAAAATGACGGCGTCTATACTCCATCACCGCCAATTAGACGTGGTTTGAAGCAGGTAGTCGATCTTCTCGGTGGCAATAGCGACATTGAGATTATTCATATCAATCTGCCCGACGTTAAATCACACTACCAAGACTTTGTGAGCTATATGACACTATCAGGAAGCGATGTGAGCCTATTAGTGCCCGAATTTACTAGCTGTATACTGACCGCCAAAAGTATTACTTAGAACAGTTCGAAAGAACAGGGGAGCCACCCATCCCATCACTGACCGCAAGCAGGCTTCTATCAGTGCCAAGAACGACGCTGCAGGGCTTTTTTCAATTGAATGTTCGCAGAGCCGAGGCTGCGAAAACGTACCTCAAACTGTTTCGCGACAATAATCTAGATGTGATTATAATGCCTCCAGCACCGCACACGGCAGTTCCCCTGGACTGCTGGTCGAAAGCGGCATATACTTGCCTGTGGAACTATCTTGATTACCCGGCTATTGTGATTCCTGTGGACCAGGTGCAAGACATGGACTTCGCTGATGACTTAAGTCACGCCAGATTCGGTCCAGATGATGAGCAGCTTTACAGTCTGTGTAGGTACAACCTTCTTCGCAATTCATTTGGTGTAACTCAAGCTGACATATGCCTCCAAAGATACCGGTTCGGAACAGTACAAGGGCGCACCTGTTTGTGTTCAGGTTGTAGGATACAGACACAAGGATGAGGCTTTGATAAAGGCGGCAGCTATACTCGACGCGATCATAAACAAGATTTAGAGTAGCGATACTATAGGTACTTGGCACTTCCAAAAGCTATCTCCATTGAAAAATGTTCCAGTCTGAAAGGAGCCTGGCCCCTTGCTTCAAGCAGTTCCATTTGTGGTAATTAGAGGCATCCCATTTTCCTAGTTTAGTCCCTTGAGTAGTTAATAAATCTTCATGACATTGAGTCCTTGTTCCACAGATACACGCTGAAAAATGTCCTTTATACGGAAGTACACTAAATTCATCAGCTACTGAAACAAGTTGCATTGATAGAATTCAGCACAGGACATGGTTTATAGATCGAATCAAACCAACGAGCCGTAAGATTTAAATCTCGCTCGTGCCAAACTCTAGACAAAAATGACTTGGTTGCCTTTTGCATAAATTGAGCGTAATGGCCGACGCAATCATCCACGATCTCGAGCGTCTTGAAACGTAGACTTCTATCTCGAACCTCAACGGCTGCAATAATAAATGGTAGCATCACAAATCGCATCGATCGCTTTGTGACTTGGTTGGCCATTTCAAGTTCCATCATAACTTCCTTTGACCATATCTCGGCCTGACCGTCCTCCTGACCAAATGGAAATCGCAATCGGTGGCCCAAAAGGAGCGCTCCTAAGCGGTATAACTTAGCTTGCGCAAGAAGGTGGACTATTTCTGCCGAATCAAACTGCTCAACAAGTTGATCCAAGTTAGATGGCTGCCATGGCTCCACAATGCATTGGATATCATCTAGCTGCTTTTGCAAGCGAGCCAGAATGCTTACGTCGTTTGTATTGAGAAGTGAGTTACTGATAACGCAGAGATCATGATAGTAGGGCAACAGAGGCAAACAGAGGCCAAGGCGACAGTCAATAACAACAGAGGCTGGTACCCTAATCCTGAGTGTTGGCTTTTGTCGATGAACAAGACAATTCATGGTTTCCAACAGGACCAGAAAGCTCTTCCATGGATCTTGGTGTGTATCAGAGACTGTTGTTTCCACGAATAGATTTGTTGTGCTGAGGCAGTAACGGCAAATGTCTGGAACACCTACACCAATGGTTGAAGATATCGAGAAAGCCAGTAAACCTCCCAGGGCATGGCATAGAATCGCATCCTTTGAAGAAAAAACAGGCAGCGAGCGTAATGCGCCCATGGCCTTCACTATGTAGTTGACACTGAAAGTCGTATCTTGGTCCATTGCAGGGCCGGCTTGAAGTTGCTTTACTGTTATAGCACATGCGAGAAGGGCATCCTTGAGTAATGGCAGGGCAGCCTGCAACTGGACAGAGAACAACTGCTGCTGCTCAGCTTGAAAGCTCGGGCACGCGACGTATTGGTCCAGACTTCCTGGCTGGCCGAGGAGAAATATTAACAACTCCTTTTCTTCTGGCTGCAGGTTAGGAAGCATGTTCAAATATCCTTCAATGCTAGGTTGGTCTTGCCATAGCTTTCTGCGTTTGTTCGATGAAGTTCTAGTCACAAATTCAATATGATGTGCCCTCCTACCTACAGGCCGCACCGGTCGTACTGTTGAACAAGCCAAATCTAGCCTGTCACACCGTGCACAGTGGGCGGAGGTCGATGCGCGCTCGCATCGTTCTTTGAGTTCGTAGCATCTGTCACAAGCAGTTCTCAGGTTCGGTTTCCTAGCTACAGTTGCTCGCTTCATATCGTTTGGAAATTATGGTGTTGAATATGGATGTATGGAAAGTAAGAAGAAGAATGATTACGATTAATTCCCCTGCGCTGATTGTGCTATGCTCCACTTTATCCGGGCGGGATTCGCTTTCACTACGAGCGTGACAGCCTTGCAGCAAGGCTGAACACACGGCATTTCACGTGGGGCTCGGGGATTCTCGGTATTCAATAACATTACAATCTGTTGGGCAGAAGCTCATTTGAACCTAACGTCAACCAATATGAAGTATGTCTACAACACGTCTGACTTTCCTCTATCCCAGCCTCTTTCGCGGAATTCGAGTTAGCGAATCTATCACGCCAAGAGTACGAATACAATCCAGACGAGCAACGCGCTCGCAGCGACCGAGACAGTTCGGCACAACGCAGAGAAGGAGGGATGTCTTCGTGCAGAGACACGGCAAAGCTGTAGAGCCTTTTCTGAAGGAGGGAGAAAATGAAAGTAATGTGAAAGTTTTTCTGCCGGAGAAAGAAGTCGAAGAAGAGGAAGAAGAGAATACGAAAGACGCAAAAGTGGGAAAGAATTCACCGAATAAGGCTAAAAGCAATGATGGGAAGGCAGAAAAGGGACCTTCTTCTGCAGCGCCGTTATCAGAAGAGACGCAAGCTGCGTTGAGAATAGCTGGGGATCCTGGGGTTACGGCGAGATCTAGTACCACTCAAGGTCCGGAGCAATTGACACCCCGTCAACAAGCTGCTGCGAATACTGGCAAGATGGCACCACTGGAAACGGTTTTACATATGCCACCACCTGACTCTCCGGAGGCTCAAAACTCACTAAAACCGCCGCATTTACAGACGCCACCTTACGTTCATCATTTTGACACATATGCTTTAGTACAGCAGGTTCAGGAAGGGGGCTTCACAAAGGATCAGAGCATTACTTCTATGAAGGCAGTAAGGGAATTGTTAGCAATCAACTTAGATGTAGCTAAGGAGGGGCTGGTTAGCAAGAGTGATGTTGAAAACGTTGGTCTTTTCACGAGAATTTCTGCTCTGCTGTATATTTACTGACAGAATACGTATAGGAGACCTACCTTTTCCGCGCAGCATGTTCCGAATTGAAAGCCGAAATACAGAACAACAGGAAGGCCAACGAGGAAAAGATGCGGAGGGAACGAACACTGCTACAACACGAAGTTGATATTCTTAATCAAAAGCTCACTCAAGAACTGCTCACACTCAAGGATGACCTGAAAGGAATGTTCGATGATCGCAAAATGATTGTGCGACAGGAACAGCGTACCATGGAAACTGGGGTATGTACTTCGTCTATCTTCTCCTCTCCACAATTTCTAACAAGAATATAGATCCAAGAACTAAACTACAAAATTACCGTCATGCTCAACAGCGACGCTAAATCCGAAATAGAAGGTCTCCGATGGGTACTCACACGAAGATCAGTCATGGGGATATTGTTCATGGCCTTCATGGTGTTGACAAGCTTGAGATACGCGAGTTACAAGGCACATGAACACGAGGAGAATAGGAAAAGGGAAGCGGAGGTACATGCGAAACATGATGAGATTGTTCATGATCTCCCTTCGCAAGGAGCCGCGGAAATTTTAGCTGCTAATTAGACGGCTATGTTTGATTTTTGTTGGAATACCAGATACCTCACACACGTTGCTGCATTGTTTTGATTGATTATTAATTCCACTAAGTTATTAATGCCTGCTTTGTTACTACGGGGCGGAATCCATACAAACATATACGACTGGACAGTTCCTAAATATCTGAACGGAGAAAAAATGACCACAAAAATGTGTCCAAGTCCAATCATCTCATCGTGGAATATGAGATGTACTTACAAATCGAGGTATTCCCTCGCATTTCGTGGGTTTCAGTCAGCCTAATCGTCTTCATAACTGGATAATCGTAGTCTTTTCAGACAAGGGTTGTGTTTGTTTTGGTTTTTCGGTGGAAACTGGTTCCAACGTTTGCAGATCAGTTCTGGTTGTTTTATGGTGTTTTGGTGTTTAACGCCGTGGCTATTGCCACAAGCTTCGGTGGGTGTTTTTGCTGTTAATTCGTTAGTATGAATATTTCGAAGTCGGTTGTTGCGAAGTGGCGATGAGACGACTGGACCATGAGGACATGTTTTTTACAAGACAGAGGGCTATCTTGATATACAATGACGACTTGTTAAGTGGGTCAGAGTGAATAGGAGATGAAGATGAAGCGCGGTAATATTTTTCGTTAGGGCTTCATTTCGTTATTTCTCAACATTCGAGCTCATCCTTCATTCTTGTCACTACAGGACCGGCCTCACGTTATGCAATAGTGGTATGAGAGGACAGAGGGGTCATTGCATGGAAAGTGCGAGGAAAGTCGACCTGTCTTGATCAACAGCTTTCTTCCCGTTGCTGGATATAAGCGAGCCAAGTCGGCTATTCATTAATCCATGGCCAATATTTACTCAGTTTATTCTATACAAACCACTCTAACATACTCACCGCCAATAATACTCACATAACCGCACTTGGCTATCCTTCAGCTGACTCCTGCTTTTTATCTCATAGAGACAAGTCGTATCCACATCACATATCACATCAACATCCTCGCCATAACCCATTCACTTGAATGGATTCAAGGAATAGATAAATTCAGTGAATTGGAGAGGACTTCAGGCTATGAAGCTATTCCAAAGTAATTTGAACAAGTCTCTGACCATGTTTGTGATTAAAGATCTTTTCCGTGGGCAATGGCAGAACATCACTACAATCTATCAGCTGCTTTATCCCCAGCCAATAATTCTCCTCCCTCGACTCACTCGATATCGAATGATCATACGGACAGGTCTGTGCAGGAGTTAGGACTGGATCAGTACATCAAATACACCACCTGCTTGATTCGTGGGTAATATCTAACGTATTTACCTAGCGTCTGCTAACATAATCAGTCACAATGCAATCTTAGGATTTGATACTCTCATGCTGCCAGAAAATTATCCAACGAGATCAAGAGAACCAGAAGCTCCTTGCCGACGCTTGATGTCGGTAGTACCTTAATTCCAATGTCTGGTTTCAATAATATTTGAGAAGGTTGACAACTCTTGGTAAATAAATTCCTCGGTGGATTAGCATATTCTGATCAACGCATGCTCGGCAACGAGCCATACACAATAGACACCCCGCTTATGAAATTTCAAAAGTACTTGCGAATGGATTTCTCTCAGATAGATGCATGCAACAGTTAATTGAACGACACTTGGAAACTCAATCTCCAGTGAATTTGTATCATTTCACGATTTCGCCCTAGCTCTCCCAGTATACTATTACTTTCTTCTAATTAGTTGATCCTGAAAACAGTTCGTCTTTGTCGGTATAAGGATCATGTGACTGTATAAGGAACCGTATAAAGCTAGGCAACAAGCTAGGGCCTAACCGAGACGCTAGGCTTTCAAGCCCTTTATAAGGACCTTTCGTATTGTACATTTAGTTAATCAATAAGGAATAATACATCATAGTCGGAAACACTTACGTTACACACAACCACCACCAGGTTTATACCAACAGTCTTATATCCCATGAGGTCAACTCTCAATTGAAAATTGAACAATTTCACCGTGACAGAATAAATATCCAAAGCCCTCACGATCCTCGCCCCTATTCAAGATATTCTGCTATTACTGCATTTGCATCCTATTCTCCGTCTTGGTCTAGGTCACTACTTTCATGACCAACCACATTTCACCCATTAACGCTCCTGAACCATTTTATACTATGCTCTTCCTAGCCCCAAATAGATTCTTCGATCACACCCGATTAAATGACTGCTTGTCAGAAATTACCTGGATTCAGACAGCTAAGATACATTTTGTTGATACCTTCTGATGCCATGCAAGCGTGGACCAATCTGAATGAACACTTCAATAAACTATTGAAATCTGAATTCTTAGATATAGAGCAATTCTCCAAATTGTTAATTAACGATGAAAACTTTACCCATTTTCGAAACTATTTCTGGTACATTGGGTGCCTCACAAATTCGATAACATCTTATCTGATAACATCAAGCAATGGGATCTATATCATGAAAGAACTATACAGCCATTACTAGATAGAGATCCAGCATATGCAGGGGATGCTGCATGTTTACAACCCCCGGAATTAGACGATAAATTTAGAGGTGATGATATATTCAAGAGGTTTAAGGAAGCTATCGAACAAGTATGGACACATATAAATAGTCTAGAAGAAATACGCGGCGAATTCAGAAGAAAGTTTGAGAGCGTGAAAGCTTTACGTGACGGAGTAAGTGCATATTAATTCACACAATCCACGATTCAGAATACCGGAGTAAAGCATCATTTTCAACAATTAGGCGTTTTAAGAACACGTGTGAACTTCGTACTTTGACAAGTGCTACGGATGAAATAAATGCTCTTAATCCTCCCAGGGAATTTCAGATACTAGCTACGACGACTATCAAGCATGGTGCATTGTAGTCACGCATGTGTAGCGCGATGCTATTTCTTCGCTTCGGGGTCACGGAGCGTGAGGGGCTTGGTTTGGACGCTGGTTCTACAACTGTTGTTACAGATTGAGCACACAAGCGCAATACGAATCCGCTTGGATTATAAAGTATTGATGGATCTCTCGTCATTATAAGTTTTACAGGCCACAGCCAACTGGCCAAATTCTCGAGACGATGAATTAGTCGAGAAAACCACACACCGTGCAATATAGCGGAGGTTGAAAATATCGCAAAGGAAAATGGGATGGGGTATAAATGGAAATATTTTAATTACTGTGCGGAGGGGGCGGCAGAGGAAATTTGAAGGATATGGAGAGGATAATCGGAAGTCTTTCAGAGATGTCAGTGGAATTGGGAAATATGATGATGAAGGATTGTTTCAGATGGGCTGTTAGAGAGAATTTTAGCTTGATGTTTCTCTTAGTCATATTAAGGAATGATTAACAGTTGAATCAACTCTATTTTTTCGGTAATCCTAAATAGACCACATCGAAGCCATGCATTTTCATACTTCCATATAACAAGGGTGAGAAATAATTAACGGTCGTACCTGAGCAACTTAGTGTCCCCTTGCAGCATGATAGTTTATAAAGCCATCATATCTGTTTATATGCCTTACCACTCAAATTGAATTATATCATTATGCAACACTAGCCTACAAGTACGGTCACGCTCTAAATATCAATGACTGCTAGAGGGTTCTCTTCCGAAAATTTCACCATCTCGGCTAGCGGCATTATACCGAAGCGCGAATTGCTAAGTTCCTGTATGTTATCGTCTGAACCTAAGGTTGTACATGTTTGATCGCTAGATGTCTTGAATGCAGATATGCAATAAAAATTGCCATTACATGTATTCTAAGAGTGAACAGCTTCTCCTCCCACCAAGGTAATATCAGCAGGTCCTTCGCACGACTGTCGAAATCACAATCGTATTCACCCCACTCAAATACCCTCAAAGTAATAATATTCGAAACAAATGTGACATTCATAAAAGACATATTACAATCACCAGATCGTCCGAAAAGCGATCATGCTAAAGCATGAGTAAAATAATAATACAAATCGAATGACTCAACCAATCACAACAATCAAACTACTCATCCTCTTTCCTCGCAAAAAATCAAGAATTAAAGTCCACAAGATCCCCCCAAAAAGTTCCCAATCCAGAATAAACCATGCAAACCATATCCTGCAGTTCAAAATACCAACAAAGTCCAATTCGGATATTTCCATGCCTTTTGCCCATACCATTATATCATTGCCAGGCCGTTCCATCGAATAACAAGAAAAAGGGTATGTTGTTTGTATTCATGTGCGTGTGACAATAATTGTCTAAATCCTATGTCCCTTGTGGAAATTCCAATCCCATATAATAAGAGAAGAAATTTACTCGCAGTCAGACCACCACGCGTCGTACCTAACACACTTGAAGCCAGCTGCACACTCGGTCGGTCCTGAGTAACCATCACCTCCACATTGACTCCATTGAGCAACAGTTCCGGAAGAAATGGTGGCAGTAGCGGATGCGGCGGCGGATTTAACGCTGGTGTAGTTGTCGGCATATTTGGTGGATGAAGATTTAGCGGCGATAGTGGTGGCAACTGCTTTGGAGGAGGTGATGGTAGACTTAACTTTGGTGGTGAGAGTTGATCCGACGGCAGTTACGGAAGGATTGACAGAGGTAACTGAAGCTCTGGAGGTGGTTGCGGCGGCGGAAGAGTTGGTTGGAGCAGATGTAGTTCCTGAAGCTGGGGATCCTCCGAGTGCTTTGTTGATGTTGGCAAGGTATCCAGAGTTTTCGATCAAGGTCACCATATCCCAAGCCATAACACCACCGAAGCTCTTGAAAGTTTTGGAGTAAGCGATGGCATCAGCGAGAGTAGATTCGTCAATGTATCCGCTGCCAGCAGCACTAGCGCTACCTGCAACACCAACGAAAACCTTAACGTCCTTGTTCTTGGAGGTAGTTGAAGCCCATTTATCCCAGGTGGCCATGTTGAATCCGCTTTGTGTAGTGCTACCCTTAACAAATTTGTCAAGACCACAGTCATTGTTGTAAAATTGAACGAAGACGGCGTCGAAGGAGACTGCACCTTGAAGGAAGGACTCATCGGCCTGATCAGGGTAAGGACATTGTGGGGCGGCGGTCAAGTAAAATTTCTTGCTTTTCTCAGCATCCGAGAGGGTGCGGAGCTCTTGAGCGAAGACGTCCAAGTTGGTAAGACCTTTTGTTTCGATATCAAAATCGAAACCATCGACTACGGCATCACCGAATGGTCGGGTTGTCGAGGATGAGGTTTTGGGACCGAAAGCAGCCCAGACTTTCTTAGCAGCAGTGGTAGCGGCATCAGAATTTGCAAGCTCATTTTCTTTGTAGCTCTCTCCTCCAATGGAGAGGAGAATAGTCTTACCCAAGCCCTGACAAGTGATAATATCCTTTCCGACTTGTGTTGGATCAGCGTTTCCGACATTGACGGTCAACTTGTTGATGGAGATCAAAAATGCGATAGGGATTATATCGAAATTAGCATCTGAACGAATTTGTTAGTGATCTTTCTCAAATCTCTTCACCAATATAGATGAGAAAACAGTCTTACTTGAGCAGTATGATGCGAGCGTTCCTTGGTCGGGACCTTGACCCCAGTAGATAGCAACATTGCTAGAAGCAGTGGTGCTGAAACCGGCAAAGGCAGATGGAAGGGAAGCAAGCATGCCTGCGAACCCGATGAGACTCTTTGTTGAGTACATGATGAAATGAAGTAGAAAAAAACTTAACCAAGTTCAGATTTCAAAATTTCAAAATTTAAATGAAGGTATGATGGTATGAAGGAGAGTAATGGGATAAAAAATCCGAAAAGAAAAAATGAGTGTGGGTAGGAAATGAATGAGAGTAGTTGTTGTTGATGATGCTCTACTTTCGAGGCTTGAAGAACATACTTATATTATTTCATCTCGAGACCGGTGAGATGATTCCACATCTGAAGAGCTTCGAGAGCCTCCCGTTTCCAAAAACCTCGTTTGCCATGAATAGATCATGACGAATTGCGCCTTCTTGGAAAAGATTATGGGTACAGTGGGATCGAGTCTGAGATGAAATCCAAATCCTATGCCATGCAAACCTAGTCGCAATTTGCAAGCCAAAATTCCTTCAAAGTAAGTATCTCAATTAGGAATTTGGGTAGTTGAGCATGACAGTGAGTCGACTTCCTGATGAAACAACTTCCCATAATGCATACGCTGTAAGGTTAAATTGCTATTGAATCGTAGACAACTTGTTTTAAATTGGAAATTCGATGCTCCCGAAGGATTTACCGGTCATCAATACTTGAGGACTCGATAAGACGGGGGGCCAAAATTTTGTCAGCAAAATTCTGTCAGCCCTGATCTATTTGTAGCTTAGCACGATTTTGGGAGACAGGTACTCCGTAGACTTGATGATGATAATAATGATGATAATAATACTCCCAATCTTATCAGAAAACTTTGATATTGATGGTTACTTATTCTAGTAGCTTCTATTACTTGTACACGACACTTGTCAGGCAAGTAGCTCAGTCACAATATTCTTGCGTTTAACTGTTTCTCCAAGACCCAGAGCCGCGCTTGTAATCATTTTGTGGTTGCACGGTATTTCTAGGGTACCCCGCGAGATACTCTGAAGAAGATGTGGTGAAGAAAGACCAAACGTGACTCTTCAAAAAAGAAGAGCGTTTCAGACTATTTACAGCCAATACTCCAGTATGTCCAAATAGTTGTTGGTATCGATATTTGCTCTATGATCACCTACAAATATGTGTTTATTCCTCACTTCTCACTAAAGAATCGGGTTTTGATATGAAATCTCGTGAAGAGCGGCTCAAGCATACAGTGTGTGTATTATTGCGGCACAATCAAGGCCATGATTTGAAAAAAGACCAACAGCCCGGTCTAGAGCAAGGTACCAATCATATTCGTGTAGCATTTGAATAGCACAAACGAGGAAAGTGAGACTCGACAAAGCAGAAGCTTATTGTAACGTTGCCAGGTTCGTGTCATCAGTTTGAAATTAAGGACTTGGGTAGTACTGCGGCGAAGAGGATCCTAGATCCCATATCTGCTTTTGTATTCATCCAAGAAGTGTGCTTTGCAGAATGTAATTGAGGGAAGAAAATAACTTCATTTCGCAAACGTCGCGTTTTGTATTTCACAATACCTAGGGATTGTGATGTCGGAGGCAATTCACACAGTTCAAGGTTACCCCACACAAATATATTCATTTTGGGGGCTTCCTGATTACATAATGACTCGGGAATAACGTCGGCCTCCCGAATAGCCCCTGAAGCTAAACCCCTATAAACTTTCGTGTAAAGCGACGCCGCGAAGGATTGAATTTTGCCAGTAATCTACTTTTCTATATCAAATGATAATTATAAGGTCATCTTATAAAAAGCAAGTGTAAATCATATTATTAGAGAAATCAACTGGACTCAACTGGACTCATTGGCTAATTTACATTTTGTCCCGACAACAGCAAGGATCCCAAGAACTATTAGACGAACCTAAGGAGGCTCAGTTCTTGAATTGGCTAATAATCTACTCTATAACCAATGCCTTATCTTGTCTATTCTTACATTTGAGCTTCTGAACACCTTCCAATTATCATTCTTTTTATATTTTCTCCTTTATTTCGATGCACATCAGATGATGAAGGAATGCAATTCACAATATCACTCAAGGACCCCCTCCGTCTAACGCCTCTAATCGGCATATTGGGCTTGTGTACAATTTTTAGAGGAATGCACGAGAGTAATCATCCATTTCCTCTATCATTGTCTTAATCCCTTGTGAAGCCAATCGCAATCCCATCCGCATCTACCGG
This sequence comes from Myriosclerotinia scirpicola, assembly GCA_002162505.1. Classification (NCBI taxonomy): domain Eukaryota; kingdom Fungi; phylum Ascomycota; class Leotiomycetes; order Helotiales; family Sclerotiniaceae; genus Myriosclerotinia; species Myriosclerotinia scirpicola. The sequence goes on along the minus strand of NGKG01000009.1, from coordinate 1,285,924 downwards.
CAAAAAAACGGTCACGTTACGATTTGTACTCGACATATAAAATTTGAAACCGGCATTTTGGTAAAGGATTACCCTTGGGGTTGATAAAATGCTTCGCTCGAAGCCGTAGGAACATTGTGGCAAAGTCAATCATCCAATTTCCCCGTTTTACGGAAGGAGGAGTCTTGAAAATTTCGACGAAAGTAAATTTCGTTTTGTGCTGACGGTGTCGGTTGATTTCTGGTCCGTATTCTCAGCATGAACTCGGTTGATTAGAATGTCGTTTCGCAATATATTGGGATGGTAGTGACCATTCCTAAAAGACACGACAGCCTGATGCTTTGTTCGGTAAGCCTCAACGGAGTTACACCTGTTTTGTAATAACATCTGTACCCATTATCATATCGAAAGAGTCCTAACGGCTCGAAGCCAAATTACGCCAGAGCAGTCTATCAGGAGTCTTTTGGACAAGTTTTTTTTATTTTTGAATCATTCAAGAATGAGTTCTTTCTCGAGAATTCAGCCGATCTGAGTTTTCAACTTATTTGAGAGTTGAATACTGTTCAAACTATTCAACTTCTTTGAGACACCCCAATCCTCCAGCTAACCGAATAGAGAATACTATCTAAAAATTTCCAGCCATACTGCTATACAGTACAGTCATGGACAGGCAAACACATACAAAAAAATCCTAGAAAAAAAAACTAATTTTTTTTTATATCAAAAAATAGCCCTAAATCAGGGGAGTATATTAAAGTAAAAAGTAACTTTTAAAAATTATTCAATCTTTTTAAAAATAATAAAATATATAAAAAAAAAAATTTCAAAATATTTTGAAACATTGGTGGTCAAAAATCAAAAAAAGTCATAACACGTGCTTTTCACGTGACTATTGGTATTATACTAGGTATTATACTAGGTATTATATTAGGTATTATATTAGATATTATATTAGATATTATATTAGATATTATATTAGATATTATATTAGATATTATATTAGATATT
>NGKG01000009.1:1263364-1284595 GCA_002162505.1 Myriosclerotinia scirpicola | reverse complement strand
ATAATAGTATAATAGTATAATAGTATAATAGTATAGTAGTATAGTAGTATAGTAGTAGTATAGTAGTATAGTAGTATAGTAGTATAGTAATATGATAGTATAGTAGTATGGTAGTATAGTAGTATGGTAGTATAGTACAAAAACTTCTAAGTTAAACCTGCCTGAGGTATGCTTAATAATCTTATAGTTTATATAGTTAATATGGCTAAATATGGCTAAATGTGGCTAGATATGGTTTTATATAGTTTGATACGGTTAGATAAGGGCTTGATAAGGCTAAATAAGACTCGATAAGGTATAACGCACGGACATTTTTTTCAAAATATTTTGAAATATATAAATCTATATTAAAATCAATTAAAAATTAACTATATGTAGGTTTAAATTTATTTTTATTTTAAATTGCTCTTCTAAACTAGGGCTATTTTATGATATTAAAAAAAATTGATTTCTTTTTTTGAGATTTTTTTGTATGTGTTTGGTTGTCCATGACTGTATACTCCTTCCAATTATACATTTTCATACTGAAAACAAGTCCACTGTCCATCATACATACTTGCAGATCTAAAATCTAAAAATCCCTCCACTCTAACATTCCCCCCTTCAATCCTAGAACCGCAATAACACATGACTTATATCCTCATGCTCTGATATATGTAGTTTCCCACATTAGATCGAGCTTTTTTAGAGCCAGGAGCCTTCCATTATCAGCATGCATTTTAATGATGATGAACTGGGCGATGATACTATCGACACGCTTGAACTGGAATGCTAGTAATATAACTTCCCGCGTACGTATACGTCCGCCCGATTGCAGCTCCATCATATCAAAGCTAACAAGAACGAAATAAAGAAACAAGAGTCGATCATATGCTCGTCGACATACTCATCATAATCCTTGGACAGGACACCCGAATAGCAATCATAATCATAATTCTTGATAAAGAGAAACTTGAATACATCTTATCTTTCGCCCGAGCACTTGCTGCCAGTTAATTCCAGTTTCTCAAGAGATATAGGGAAAGAAAATCACCAGGAGGTCAAGTTAATCATAAACATCCACCCACCTACATAAGCTTCAACAGGTAGTTTAAACCGTTAAACCGCGTGCGTACTGCGTACTGCAAACCCAACATCTCAGCACCAATATCCAATATCCAATATCTATCATCTAATATCAAAAACCTTAAAACCCTTAAAGTCCATAATCAAGCCAAGTCAGCAAATCCGCAAATCCACAAATCCGCAAATCCACAGAGACGCAAAGAGCTCTCTCTGTACATCGCAGGAACTTGAAAGTTTTCTTCACACGACGATGTCGATATCGATATCGAAAATAAAGTTGAGGATATAGATATAGATATAGATATAGATATAGATACTAGATACTAGATACTAGATACTAGATACTAGATACTAGATACTAGATACTAGATACTAGATACTAGATATAGATACTAGATACTAGATACTAGATACTAGATATAGATATAGATATAGATATAGATATAGATATAGATAAAAGATATAGATATAAATATAAATATCAGAGATAAAAGATAAAAAAGCAACAAGTAAAAAAGCAACAAGTAAAAAAGCAATGAGTGAGTGAGTGAATGAGTGAGTAAATGATAAACAACCCATAGGAAAGCAAAGCAGGGGATCCTTTTTATCATTCATTAATAAGGGAAGAGTATAAGTATATCCCATTCCCATTCCCATTCCCATTCCCTTTCTTTTCTTGATTTATCATCCCATCCTATCCCATCCCACAGGTTCTCAATACATCATCACCACTACATCATCACCATCACCACCACCACCACTACATCACCACCACAAATACATCTACACCTACATCTACATCTAACCCCAACATATAACCCCAACACCCAATCCATCTCAATCCCTCACTCCATCTCAATCCCCCAACCCATCTCAACCCCTCACTCCATCTCAATCCCTCAACCCCTCACTCCCCCAACCCATCTCAACCCCCCAACCCCAACCCCTCAAATACCTCACAGCCCCCAAAGTATCCCAAACATCCAAGAATCGATCCCGTATCAAATATTAATATTCCACTTAGATTTCTATCCCCCTTCACCTCTCCAAGTATATCATTACCATTACCCTGATGACTTCAGATGAACAACACATTTTATATCTCAACCCAAGCATTTTCCCTTACATTCTCACAAAGAGGAGAGAGCTACTCAATATTCACAATCATCACACAATCATAGTACAACCTCTAACCTCAAGAGTTTTAAAAAAAACACAGTATCGATGTTATAATTACTTCGTAAACCCTTTTCCCTCCCTCGTAGACCCTTTCCCTCCCTTAAACCCTGAAGATACCAGCGATCCACACATTCCCATTCATTACCCACAATGACCAACCACCAAGCCATTATTCTCATCCATCATCGACAATCAATATCGAGCATTCTCCAAATCCATCACCAACAATGACGCTTACAAAAACAAGACGGCAAGACCACCAGCAATGACACCAAAGCTCAAGCCAACAGTAGCCGCACCAGCAGTGACTGCAGTGGGCTTTGTTGGAGCAATGGTACTATTGGCCTTGATTCTGGATCCAGAGCTAGGGGGAGGAATGTCAGAGGTCTTGTTAGGCGCTACCCCAGAACCTGTTCCATTCTTTGAACCCGAGCCAGCCATTGAAACAGTGCCATTGCCGGAAGTTGTCTGTGGTGCAGCTTTGCAAGTTAGGTATGCGATATAGCAGGAGGGTATACCCGCTCTTCGGGCCTTGCTTCTGCACGCCTTCAAGGCACAATAGCATAGGCTATCCTCAGGCTTGGTGATTTGGTCGTACAAGTCGCAAGTACTGTTTGGTGCAAGAGCACACGAGCTGTCGGTGCAAATAGATTGCAATTGAGGTCCTTGGCGGGGAATAACAGTTGTCGGTGGGGAGCAACGATAGCCGAACAATTCTTTGAGTTTGTATCCGATAATCATAAGATCTGAGGCAGAAACGCCGAAAGACGCCGCAGATAGTGCAATCTGCTCAATAAAGTAACTGACTTCGGCGTCGGAAAGGTCCATGAACCTATTGCCTTGTGTTAGAAGACTTTCGAATGTACAAGAAGCCAAAGATTAAAATGTGGGATTTGACGACGTCTAAATGTACAAGAGGAACCCAAACTTTCGGATGTGGAGTTTGACGACCTTACAAAACACAGAAAAATTGACTCACTTGTGAACGTTGTATTGAGATCCAGAACCCTTATAAGGCAATAGGAGAGGGCTACCTACCCTAGAGCATCCGAGCAACACACCAAAGTACCGGTAAAGATGGGCCACGAGCACGCTGCTATGTTTAGCATTGTATCATACGAGGTGTCTTGGATTCTTACTGTTGATTTGAACTCCAGTATTTGGCAGGGTAAGCACCACTTATCTTATAAATGTCAACTCCACCACCGTCGATGAAGTTAACAGAAACCGGCTTGCCACCTCTGTTTGTTGATACGAAATCGCCGTTGAAGTATGGCAACAGATTGACTTTGGTACCATTGTAGGTTCCGGGTGCGAGGATACCAGGAACAGAGGTGTTGCCGCTCATTATATCGTTTTGGCTGTCTGCGGAAAGGTCAGTGAGTGAAATTCATTTGGGGACGAAAATGGAAGATTTACAGTTACCAAAAAGGGCTGTCGTGATAAGGACCTGAAGAAAGCGACTTTGAGCAATCCCATGTTTGTTGAACGGTTTTAGCCTGGAGCCGACCGATTGCGTCGTATAATAGTCGCAGATACTAATATCCTCAGGACGTTGAGCAGCAACTGCACCAACAAGAACAAGAGCCGTAGCAAGAAAGTTGAAGCGCATGATCAATGAATCAAATGAAGATAATCCAAAAGATAATTCGTGAAGAAGAATGAAGTATTGATAAGCTTATGATAATCAAGTACTAGAATGGATGAAGCAAAAACAAGAATGCAGCCAAATGAATTTGATGATGTTGTGAAGAAGAAGAAGAAGAATGGGATGGGAAGAAGAGGTTTTATTTATGTAAACAATGTAAACAAACAACTAGGTAGGTGGGTGAAGATGAGTACTTTCCGTATAAGCTGTAATTGCCTTTTGGGAAGGAATATAGCTGGATTTTGGGGGCAAATGGGAAAGGACATGTTATCGGCCAATAGTGGGTGTAAGGACTTACGAAATGAAGTGAACTTTGAATACGATACTCTTGAAATAATATTCTCAGGTACCATTCCATTGCTCTGGATTGTACTGAACATTCAAAGTTCTCAAGTGCTCAAGTACTATTTACAAGTGGAGAGTAAAATGCAAAATAGCCACCCAATCTACCACCATGTTTTCCCGTAATTGAGGCTCTCCTTGGGAAATTCATTCTGTCACTCCTCATTTATGCTCCGGATTGAAGGGGGAATGCTTTCCCAAATTATGAAGTGATTCAATCGTTCATTGATCATTTTCACAAGATACCATTTTATTATCTAACCTGTATTGAACCATTCTGTAAGGCATTAAATACCCTCTTTCTTTAAAAAACCCGATTGTTCAGAATAGACTGAAGGAATAGGAAGTGGAAGTCTCGACTTCTAGATCTGTAGTCATTTCGTCTCAGTCATCAGTGGAGCAGGAATCTCCTGTGGTACCTGCCACGATTATCCTAATGAATACCGGCATCCGAATATGCAGAAAGATTGTTCTCCATGGTAGGAATACCGATATTAATGTCGAGGGTTGAAATCATCGATGGGATGTTCTATTCAAGCCAATGCCGGTAATGTTTTGAGTCCTATTCAAAAAGATTTAGAGGCACCACCATTTCCATCTCATCAAATTTAAATGACCCTTAGTAGATGGCTCAGTCAAAAGCAAGCACGGCATTGAAAAATATTTGAAGTTCATACATGAATCTTATCGCATTTGAAGACCTTTGGGGATACAGGCCACGAGAACCTGCATCTCGGGAGTGACTCGCCCGCCGGAAGATGTAGATTCCTATCAGATTGGCAGTGATAAATTGAAATGCAAAAGATTTTAATAGCTGCGCGATATCATTGAGAAGAAATCGAAAGGAAATGTCAGCCTGTTTCCTGAGGATTGGGAGCCCTTCGCCTTCGCTGGCCTCTTGAGATATACACAAAGTTGTAGCTTGTGTAAGTAATGTAATGTGCGAGATAGCGAGAAGCTAGGAAAAGACAGTCTCTATATGTCTGCGTTATTCCGCATATCTAGTTCCCGAATGCTTAGAATCGATTTGGACAATAAACATCAAGACTTTGGACAGAAAGCACCTCTCAGAGTATCAATCTGAAGAATGAGATTGGGAAAGCAGAGTCGTGCTCTCCTGGCATGAAAGAGAATGAATCATCTCAAGGAGTGAGAAGAGCCGATTTCGGAGAAAGGTTCCCAGGAGAATTTTGAGGGGAGGATTAGATTCTGGACAAAACTATTGTCATCGCCTGTCCAACGATCGATCGGGCTCTGTTATTGAGACAATCCGACACTTATCTGATTGATTCAATTTGAGCTACTCCAATGCCTTGGGAACCAGTATTTTGGTTTATTTGTTGATGTATCAAACTAATGACAATCATGGCAATGGCTTTCACGCTATAGCATCGTACCTATTGTCAGCGCATAAAAGCGTGTCGAAGGCGTATTACGCGTTTGCATTTCGATCCAGCTACACCAACCTGGTCGGATGAGGACTCTGTAGATAGATAGATTTCAAGTACTTCAATATTGAAGTGCAATCTTTTGTGTTTTCTCCCGCGAGAAGAGAAGATCCACTGTGTGAATGATGAGTTTTGTGTTCTCGTAAAACAGATTGCGCAAAGATTTCAGATCTTATCGCCTGACGTGCGGTGTGTACTTCATAAAAGGTATGACGGGGTCTCAGCTTGTAATCTCGCCTTGAAGTTATGCCGTTGGTTACAATTCATCCAGGATGATTCCCGATGACTGGGGAAATAGTACTAGGTAGATGATACTTGATTTTAGATTCGACAATGTATCTCGAATGGAATTGTGAGAGAAGTTCTGTTCTCCCACAAGTATTTTAGGACATTATAGTATCTTTCATTGTTTGACACCGCAATTATGCAACAATGACACGATTGATAATTATGTCGGTCACAGTCGGTGTAACTCAACATTAACTCAATTGATCTTGTACAGGATGAGTTTTTTGACAGGACCTGAAAGTAAGGTCACTTGCATATGTAAAGGGTCATCTCGTGGTTTTTATAGGTGGGACAGTGAAATGTGGACTTGCTGGTGGTGGACTTGCTGGTGGTGGACTTGTGGAGAGAACCATGGAAGAGATCTCCTGGAATCCTATCGGTGGAGGGGATGAGGGGATGAGGGGATGAACAGATGAACAGATTGATGTTATACAGAGAGTTAGAGACAGATCCTGCCCAGGATGTGAGGATATGAGGATATGAGGATATGAAGATAAAGGATTTAACCTTCGGGAGACATAACCTATCGATAGGATTCGATAGTTATGGATATGAGTACGAAGTACCTAGGTATGTACATAGGAAGTACTCCGTATACTTCGTATGATCGTACCGATACCTAGTAACTTCGTAAGTCACTTGTCGAATTCCAGGAACGCTTCGGGAATTCATAGCCTTATCCTCGGAATTCTGGAATTCTGGAATTCTGGAATTAAGCATAATCGGAGATTAAGTAAGTACAGGATTTACCTATGTAGGTACCGGACAACTATGTAGGTACCCGTGGACTACCTACTTTAGGTATGTAAATTCATAAAAAGTATATCTTCAAAGATTTCATATAGGTACCTACCTAGGTATCCGAAATGTTTTGTTTCAAGCAGGTCCTAGGTAGATTTCATAATGTCTAGAAATAATACTAAAAATATAAAGAGAAATATCCACTCAAGCTAATATAATAATATAATAATATAATAATATAATAATATAATAATACTGTAACAATAATAACCTTGGAATAATATACTTCGTATATCCCCAGCCATTTTCAATATACCTAGGTATAAACGGAAATTTGACGTGCATAAAAACCCATGAAAATTGGATCCAACGTTGATCTCCCAATTAAATATAGAGCTGTCTGGAGTCTGGAGTACAATAATATAGAGAAGTCCACGGGTACTAGCCATTTCACCCAATCTCCCTTCAACACATCAACAACTCTTTCTTGACTTGTTCTAATAATCCAATCCAAACATCTCCTCTTTTTTTTTCTTCTTTACCTTCTTTTTGACTCAGTTCTCTCTCTCCGTATTCCTTGCACCTGCGTCTAACGGTCTAATACAACCCAACCTATCAGTTATTCAGTTATTCAGTGATTCAGAGTCTATCAACCTATCAATCTATCAATCAATCAATCAATCAACCTATCAACCTATCAACCCATCAACCCATCATTCCATATGCTATCATCATCAGCTTTCTATTACACTCCGTATACCCTCTATCGTATTCCTTGATCTTTCCGGAAGCTCCAGTCAATCAAGGGAAGACAAAAGAACTCAAAATCTCCACCAAAAAGAAAGAACGAGACCACAAAATAGAACATCTTGATCCTCTAGTCCTCTAGTCCTTTCTGCAAGGTGCGGTGTTCAAGACAGCTTGTGTACAACGACCCACACCCTAAAAATCATGCAAGCAACCGTCTTGTCTTGAACGACAGACGGAGAAGCCTGTAAGAGGGCATCACTCGAAATAGCTTGCATCACCTTTCACCTTCTTTTTACTCCAGTATTATACAACTATTATGTTTCAATCCCTCTTATGCTTGTAGACCATCACTCTTTCAAGGTCTTTTAACTAATGCGCCTGCGATTTCTTCATTAAAAAGAACACTACCTACCCTATCAAACAAAATCAACCATGGACAGTACACCAGTGATGACCACTTCTGCGCCGAGGCTTGCTCCTCCGTTGCTACATCCAAGATCTGCTTCAAGAACAAGATCACCAACGAGATCCTCAAGTCGATCGCACGTTTCAGATGATCTCCTTTCCGACCTCACTCCCGCCACAACCCTGCAAGCTTTCACTTCCCCAACAGGCAAATTAAAAGCGAGCATTGAAGCTGCTTCCCCTGCAGATCGAGCATTCGGTATACGAGCCACTCTAGCCTCAAAGAAAGTACAAGAATGGCTGGAAGAATTATCAGATTGGCCATGGCCGCGAGAGGGAGGATCATCGGGCTTCGAAGTTCCAGATACGAAGAGAATAAAATTGACACCGCCCAAATCAGATACACAAACAGAGTCCCAGCAGGATGAAGAAGGACCCGAGCCGCAGTATTGTGGAAGTCTTCTGTTCGAGCAGGTTGTGCGATATGAGTATCGCATTGAAGAAATTGGGGAAGGCATGGATGGTTTGAAGGTGGAGGAAATAAAACGACAGGTCCTGGATACTCACTTTTCTGCGAATTCCCGGCCAACATCTTCCGCTTCTACAATTACCATACCAGCTTTCCTTGCCTCGTACGCGGTTATGGATGATTTTACGGCTATAGTCACTGCGACGGTATTGCAGGCATTACCAAATCTGGCAAAATTAACACGCCTTATGGAAATATGGGGTGTCCGGCTTTCTGTACTTCGAAGAGTACCATCGTTGTTACTAGGATTGGATGATGCGGAAATGGCATTAAATTCGGGATGGCAGGCTATTAAGATACCAGGCACGAATACCACGGGATCTGGCGCAACGGCGAATACGGTTCTTTCACGCCAAACTTTTGAGGTCATGAAAAATGTTTTACAGGCCAAAGTCACGATTCTTGGGAGAGATTTGGATTATATGCTCGATACTTTGGAGGGCAGGATGGATACTCTTCCAGATAGCTGGTTGGACCGTATGGAAAATCTCGAACGGGACTATGGAGAATGGGTCGTTGCAGCCGATCGCAAAATTACAGACGGGGAACTAGCCGCGATTGCGACCCCACAAGTGGCAGAAAGGGAGACGACAGAAACGACCCGCGAAGGATCTGGCGTTGTATCAATACCTACGATTAAAAATGATGCAACGGAACAAGAGATGAATGCTCACGAGAAAGAGCCAACCACTCCCCTTCAACAAGAGCCTATTGGTATCTCGAATGGGATGCTCTCCACACCAGAAAGTACACCAAATCCATGCACTGCTCAAGTCCAAGTCCATGAGCCCACCGAAACTTCAACCTCGAAAAGCCCATCTCCTCCACAGACTCCGTCGCCATTTTTGCATTCTCAGCCAATAACACCACAACCTACTTGCAATGAGCATGTATATACTCCCCTGACTCGCTCAACTAGCGTCAGGAGTATTACCAAAGTTCCCAAATTTGGACATACTTTTGCAAATGCTTTGAGACGTACCATTTCGAACGACGAGTCCCCAAAAGACTTGAGTCATGATCCTCAGGCGGCAAGTCCTAGGGTCTCGATACGGCCATCACTGATGATTCTGGATAAGTTCCCGAGTCCGCCTATGAAGTCACCGGCAAGATCTGAAATGGCAAGACTTCGCAGTTCGAGCTCACCACTAATTATCGGAATGGAACCCGTGATCTCTAAGAATTCTGCCCAATCTTCAAAGGGTAAATCTGTCGTAGGTGCGCCGGCTTCCAGTATTGCGTTAGCGCAACAGCTCGGTATTTCTCCTGCGTCGTCACCGCATGGGAACATGGGTCGCGGCAATCTGGTGGTGCCAGCACATTTATCGAAACAATCTTCCCATCTACCTACCGATGCTCACAACTCTACAATAGCTAGCAGTGACGGGGCATCTGAGAGTGTTCAACGTTTCGATCCTGATGGGATGGAATTCGACGTTTTAGATGCCCAGATGGAAGCGCGCAGGCCTTCTATAATCGTCAATAGTGTTCATGACCATGATACTCGTGATAGTGATGTTTCAGATGATTCACTCTCCGATCGATGCGAAACTAAAATGACACCAGCAGCTTCAAGTTCCATTGACCAAGACTCCGATGGTACATCTACAGGAACATTTGAAGATTCGCCACTCCCGTCTCGAAATTGGTCAAATGACCTACAGAAGTATGATAAAACTCCGCCCGGCTCACCACCAGGAGTGCCAACTAGATCTGTTCGTCGCCCTCCCCAACTCCTCGAAAGTCCTGATTTCTCTCATTTGATATCAACTCCCGATGACACTTCCTTCCTTCGTGATGTCAATGTACTCGAATCTATTCCCGCATCGCCTGTCAGCAGCAGTAGCGATGATCAGATGCAGCAACAAATCAGTTCCTTACTTCAGTCAATTCCAGCTCACATTCGTCTTCGTTCCGAGCCAGAAGAAAAACAGAATACCAAAGGGATTCGCCCTCGAAAACCTCGCCGCTCGGTTACTCCCTCGATGCCCGCGGTTCGTTCACAATCTTCAACCGGTAGTATGCGTGCACCAACTCCATCATTTACACTAGCCCCTGCTTATGCAAAGAGTGGTACCCCGCGCCATAGGTCTCAAAATGGCAATCCAGAAATCAAGGTTTATCATCTTTCCCGCTCTAGTGGTGAGAAACCAATCAAGCTGTTTGTTCGCCTAGTAGGCGAGAATGGCGAAAGAGTCATGGTACGTGTGGGAGGTGGCTGGGCAGATCTTGGAGAATATCTCAAAGAATACGCAAGTCATCATGGACGCAGAGCACCTGTTGATACCGATAAAGTTGAGGTTCAAGATTTGCCATCACGCATTTCATCCGCCGGTTCTACAGTTCGTGATAGTGGTCGCACTACACCTGGTGGCCGCACTACACCTGGATCTGGTCGTACTACGCCTGGACCTCGTTCCGTATCTGCAATGGGTATTCGTCCATCAACTGCTGTCGACCGACCTAAATCATCACTCGGTATTCGTAAGACGCGAAAGTCTACATTCTCTTCTTCCGATGGGGTGCCTCCTCTCCCAACCACACCTTTTGCCGAAGTTCAACGTGAAAAAGAGGTGAATGACACCCCCGCCTCAGTAGCATCAAGAAGTTCATCGAGACTAGACTGGAATGAGGAAGATGCTTCATTGGGTCTTGCAGGACCGAGAGGTAAACAAAAGGAATTGGATCAGAAAGATCTAGATTGGGTTGAGGGTATGAAGGAGAAGGTCATGATGGCAAGTGCGGAGAAGGAGAAAGAGAGACGTAAAGGGGGACACAGGCAGAGTCTGGGGGAGATGGATAAAGTTGGGGCTACTAAGAGGTTATTTAGAAAGACCTCGAGGTTAGAGCTCTAAGTGAAAAGAGACTATTCTTTACATTGCATTCATGTTCATATTTCAGTATTGCATAGCGCTGCTTAGGGAGAGGCTTTCATTTCATTTCCTTTGTACGGAGTGGAATACCGGAACAATGAAGTGGTGGGATGGATGGATGGATGGATGGATGGATGGGCGCGCGGGCGGATGGGCGGAATCGACCCGGAAATGGACGGAAGGTCTAGCTGGCTAGCATGGTCATGATATGGACATGACATGCACGAATGAGCACTGGCGGACACATTACATTTTTCTTACTTTACTTTTCTTTGCGTATACATTTCTTGGAAGGGCCGGACGGTGGGCATAGGGATAGGGATAGGGATCGGGATAAGACAGGATCAACATGCATGGTATTGCATTGTTTGAAATGGGCAGGGTAAATTTCCCAAAGGAATGGACATAACAGCACAGAATAGAATAGAATAGAATAGAATAGATGGTGAGATCCTTTTTGAGTCACTTGAGGTACTTGAGGTACTTGAGGTACTTGAGGTACTAAAGGTACTTGAGACCTTGATTTGGAAGTGGAAGTATGGAAGTATGGAAGTATGGAAGTATGGAAGTATGGAAGTATGGAAGTATGGAAGTATGGAAGTATGGAAGTATGGAAGCGCGCTTTTAGATATGGAAATACAAATACCCCTTTTGTTCTTGGCGATTCTGCAACGTTTTTCCTTTCTCCTTCCTTTCTCCTTTCTCCTCTCTCTCAAGTTTGATGTCTAGAGTCTAGAGTCTAGTGTGAAGATGTAAAGATGTGATGCGTGTGATGGATACGTGTGACTAACTAAATATACGTAACTAACTAATTTAATTAAATATACGTAACCAACTAACTAAATCTACTTAATGAACTAAATATATATACATAACCAACTTAACTAAATATATATAACTAACTAACTAACTAGATATACGTGACTAACTAAACTAACTAACTAAATATACGTAACTAACTAACTAAATATATGTAACTACTTAAACTAAATATACGTGACCAACTTAACTAAATATACGTAACAGAAAACACGTAAATTGGGAGGTAGTATTTTAGTTGAAGTAGATTGCATAGTTTATTAAAATTTAGGTTTTATTAATGATTATATAAAGGCGCTTTTTGGCTTTAGACTACTATATTAGAAACCTGAGTTATCAAGACCAAAACTAAACCATATACATTCTTGTATATTTTTTTGTTTAAATAATTATAATACTATATTCTATATACATTAAAATAAAGTAAAGCAAAATACCTCCTAAATATAAAACTCCTATAAACTTTTATAAACCTTTATGATTTCTGAAAAGTCCTATTAATAAAAGTTATGTACAAAAAGAAAAGTAATTGATGTTACTGATATAATACCCTAAAATACTAAGAAAAAAGAGATATATAAAAGCAAGAATATTAACCTCTACTAAATCCCGTTTAACAATAATTAACATTTTGAAAGAAGTCTAATAAAAAAAATAAAATTGTATGCTAAAAGTTTTAAAAGAGAGGATAAAATTAAAAACCTAATTAACCAGCAAAAAAGTAATTATAAAAATTGTAAAAAATGGTTAAAAAGATTTTTTAAATCCGTTTTAAAAAATAAAATAAAAAAATTCAAAAACAAATAAAACCATAAGTAAAAATTAATATTTAAAGAGATTTTCAAGTATTAAAGCCTATACATAGATTTTATAAAAAAGTAGCTTTAAATATACCAACCTGTAAATTCTAATACTTTAGGATATCTTCTTTAAAATAAACTTATAAATATCCAATGTAAGATTTAAAAAGTTTAAAGTAATCAATATAAAAAAAGTATTTAATAAGTTTACCATTAACTTGTTTTATTTTATAAGATTTTTTATGGTCGCTGGCAAATCTTTTAATAATAAATAAACCATGGTATACAAGATAAAGCTTTTTCTTAGCAAATGCACCATCATATAGCATTATTATATCATCTAATTGAAAAATAATATAAATGCGAATTCCCATATCATACTTTTCTTTGTTAAAAGCCTTTTTCCAATTAGAGTGTTAAAGGACTTCTTATTAAATCATTTTTCATTAATACATAAAATCAAAAATCTTAACTTGGTATACTTCTTCGAAGTAATTTTTATTAATATCAAAAATAGTAGTAATAAAGTTTTGAATATTCATATATTTTTAAATAAAATAGTCGATTTTAAGGGGTTTAACTAATTAATATTCAAAAAGTATTTCATATAAAGAATATCCTAAATAAACGATTTTATATATATTAAAAAAGTTAACAAAATTTTGAACTTTTAAAAATCAATCCATGATTCCCAAGTTAATTTTTTTAATAATTTTTTTAAATAAATCATTATTTTTTTTTACCATTCCAATAAATTTCTTTACTTCTATTGTAGAGATAATAAGTAAGATTCCGCTCTTTTTAATAAACTATCATACAATCTTGTTTTTAAAATAAATGCTGGGATTATACAAAATTTTTATTGGGGTTTCGATTAAAATGAAAAGCTAGTTTAAATATTTTATTATTTTAACACCTATAACACCAATAATAAAGAATACCCAAATATAATAAAAGAAATAATTAATAATAAATAAAATATAAATAAATAATATAAAATCTTTTTAATTAAATAAGTTGTTATTATAATCCATATTTTTTATAATATATCCTTGATATATTAGTTTTTGCATTATAGGTTATATTATATTAAGGACCTAAGCTTTGTTAATTTAAATAAATAAAAATAATTCAATAAAATCGAAACCAATTAAAATAAAAGGTCTGTTAATTTTGTAAAATATTAAATAAATGATTCTCTAACGAATTCCATATTTTGCATATTTAATATAATTTAGAATATACTTTTTAATATCTAAAATAAAAGTTGGCCAATAATAATTCTTAAGCTTTTTAATAATGAGTTTTGTAATATAATATCCTTCTTAATTATAAGTATAAACTAAAATGTTAGAAACTTTGTATTTAAAAATGTATTTCTTTATAATTTTATAAAGAATATAAAAAAGTTCGCCCTCAAACATAAAAAAATTTTTTGTATGGTAAAAAAAAAATGTTTTATTAAAATATAATAGATTATTAAGGAAAGTTTTTATATTAATATAATTATGGATATTAATATATTAATCTTTATAATTATAATAAGAGAGTATAGAATTATATTAAATGTTTTAAAAAAACATAATAAAATATAAAATTAATTCAGATTTTTTAAAAAAAGTTAATTCAATTTAAAAAGAAAAAAAAGTATTAATAAATTTTTAAAAATATTTAGTTTTTTAAAAATACAAAAGTTTTTTATATTTATTTATACTATCTTTCTAAATCCATTTCAAACCATTTTTATTATATTTTATATATCCAATAGAATTAATGAGATTATTTAATTAATAATTTTTATTAGGGAAAATAATGCGAAAAAAAGCATCTACAACCTTATTCTAAATATTTGAAATATATTCAATTATTACATTTAAAAAGAATAGTTTTATAACTCAATGGGTATAAATACCTTAAACTTTAAAGTTGAATATAAAAAAGTAAATAAATAGTAAATGATTAATATAAATAATGTATGGATTTTTATTATAGAAATAATAATGATATTTACGAACAAATTCAATTATAACAAGCAATTCTTATTTATAAATTCTATAAACTTTCTAGATTTTATTGAAAAGAAAAAAATTATAAAAAATAAAAAAAGTAATTAATAATCCTTAGGGGTTATCTGATGGTAAGTGTTTTTAAGAAATAAAATATCTAATAACAAATATATTAATATTTATATATATATAAATTAAAATAAAGTAGTTAACTCCATATAATTTAATGATTACAGAGTATTTTAAATACAAGATTTCGAAAAAGATTTGTTTATATACATTCTATTACCACTCAACTTTACTAGTAAAGCATAATAATAAATGAGAGATTTCAGCAAAATTCTTAACGCCGTATTAAATTATTTAAATAATAATTAAAAAATTATAAATATTTATAGCATCCATAAAAACAAAAAAAATATTGATTTTAAAAAATCTCGCTGATTTTGTAAGAACAATTTTATTAGTTTTATAAAGAATTTTTAAAGCTTCTATTTAATTAACAAATATATATATTTTTTAAAAGAATAAGCATAATTTCGCAAAAGCAAAATAAAAGAATAGGTGATTTGTTAATATATTATATACATTTTTAGGGGTTTTACAGCTAAAGAATATATTGTTAATATAAAACTTAATTAAGATTAAACTATTTAGAAAATTAGGTTCCAGAATGAATTAAAAAAAGCCGTTATATAGTACAATAAGATTATCTAGAAATTAATAATCTACAAGTAATAAAAGAATATAACCAAAAACAATATAAAACAGTTTAAATATAAAAAAGCAAATAGTTTATATACCTTAAAAAACCCAAATAAATTATCTCTAAATAAAATCTTCTATTAAAAAAGCAAAAATATAATAATCGTTAAAATAGATAAACATTACCCAATAAGTATATTTCAAATCAAATTGAAAAAACACTTAATAATTTGAATAAACTAAATATTTATAAACATTTTGAGTTAAAATATAATAATTTTTGGGCATAATCTTTTTAACTTAAAAATAGTTAAAAACTATGCGTTTTTTAGGGTTGAGATTATTAGGGGATGGGTTAGTTGGATATATAACTCCTGGTTTTGGAATTATTAATAGTATAGTAGATTAATTAAAAAGCTTATTATTCATCATTTATGTATATTCGTATATACCGTATTATTATCCTTCAATAAAAATCTTGTTTAATCAATATTATTATTATAAAAAGAATTTAGGATGGAATTTGGCTTTAAAAGATTTAATATTAGAACAAAAGCAGATTCAATAAATATATACTATAGTTAGTAGTATATACCTAAATTCTATAGCATTCAAATCCCTATATATATAAAAAAGTTGTTCAACTCGTTTGCGAAGTTTGTTAATTGCTAATAGTCCTATATTAACCTACACCTCTATTAATTATTTATCAATTATTTTTTGTAAATCTATTAAAAATGGTTTGGGTATAAATCACTCATTTATAAAATAAAATTAATCGGGGATTTTGAAATTGTCAAGGTAATTAAAAATATTAATATAATTAATAAAAATATATTTATTTTTTAGATAGAATTTGAATTTAAGCCTAGAAATAGTAAAAGTATTAAAAAAATCTTATTTAAAAAAAATATTAAAAAGAATGTTAAATCTATTTAATTAATTTAACAAATTCAAGGATTTAAATAAATAAGTTTAATTATTATATAAAAACAGTTTAGAATTTTATTAAGAATTTAAAAATTTAAAGTATTCTTATTAAAATATAAAAATGATAAAAAATCCTCACTACTAAAAATTGATTTAAATATTGGCTTTTCTTCTTTAATATAAAATAAAAAATCAAATAAATCAAAAAAAAAAAATAAGGAATATTCTTTAAAATAAATATATTTATCTTTCTTTTTGTTTTGGGCGGCAATTAGTTTAATTTTTATTATTAGCTTTACTTTTTGAACAATAATGCGATATTAAAGATTTATAGGGTAAAGAATTAATTAATATAAAAATGATTGGTGGAGTTAAGATGTTTAAATTAAAGTATGTTTTTTGCCCTGGTTTTTGTTTTTAATTGAAATAATTAAATTGAAAATATCAATTTATTCTTTAACTATAAATAATCATAATAATTCTAAAAAAAGGTTTTTTTATTTTTAAAAAAGGTTATTATTAGTATTAGATTGAATAAAAGTATAAATATTGCGTCGAATATTATTTACTAAAAACTTAAAGAAAGTATATTCGTTAAAACTAATATTAATACTATCAATAACTTTTATGGAGATGGTACAGAAAATAAAATATTAAAGCAAATCAAGTTAATTTATTATCATAGGAGAAATAATATTTCTATTAGATCCTTGGTTTATAATATAATAAGATTTGTTAAATATTATTTTAATAAATTTATTTAAATGATTCAAATGGTAAATGCTTTTAATACAAAAAGTTTGATTTTTATTTTGAATTTGAATTATAATTGAGATAATATAAATATCAACAAATTGAAGATTATACTTAAAATTAAGTTTAATCAGCTTTTGCTTTTCAATTATAGTTTGTTGGAATTGAACTGTATAATTAAGGTTATTTTATTTGTAAAAAAAAAGCAATTTAAATTGTTTAAAGATAATTTTAATTTTAGAAAAATGTAATTAAATCTGACTAATACGAAAAGGGTAAATGTTTTGAAAATTGTTTATACTATAAATAATAATATGTAGAGTCTCCAAAACATAATTGTTTATTTAAAGCGACTTGTAAATATGTTTTCTTTTGGCAGTATTCTTTTTAGTAATAAATCAATACAAATACTTTGTAGTATTAGGGGAAATTTAATAAAATTTGATAATATTAATTTTTCCTTATTTTATTATAAAACGCTAAAGCATCTTAATATAATTGATTAATGGCAAACCCTTTCATATAATAATATTGAAAAAAGGCTTTAAAGATTTTGTATATTTCTTTTCTTTTTTAGTATATAGAAAAAATAAAAAATAAAATAATTCTTTTTAAAAGATTATAAAAATAACTTTTGGAATGATTATGGGAATTATTACTAAAGTAATTATGGTAGGTTTTGGAGGGGATAGATTAAATGCAGGTAATACTATTTAAAAAATTGATTTAAAATAAAAACGAAAAAATAGTTTTGTTTAATCCTTATTATTGGAACTCGTAATAATTTTAGGATGTTTGTGAGAGAGTTTTTTTTCAAATATGGTAATTTTAGATTTAAATTCATTGTTAACATTAATAACAATTTTTTTAATAAATTTTAAGGAATAAATGTATAATACAATAATGCTTTTTTTTGATCAAATTGATTTTAGAAAAGATTCCTATTCAAATTTAAAAGTGAACTTAATATCAACATTAAAATAATCAAATTCAGAATTATTAAAACTTTTGATATTATTTATAGGGCTAAAAAAGTAATTAAAGCAAATATAAAACGTAGGATTCTTTGGGGGCAAATTATCAAAAACAATTTATGAAAAAGTGGACTTTATTTATTTTTAATAAAGCAATTCTTAATCAAATCTTCCTACCATAATATAATTTAAATTAAATTAAATTATAGTATATTTAAAGTTTATAAACTTCTTAAAAACAATTTATTCCTATAATAAAAATGTTATATTTGAAATACAAAGATTTCGATAATGACCATATTATCCATAATCAAAATAAATAGGTTTCTTATTATAGTTGTATAATTCTAAGCCATTAACAATTAAATTTCAAAACATAAAAGGATTAGGAATATTAATATTTGTTATTTTAAAAAGTATTAATTCTTAAACGTTTTTGGTTTGTACAAATATAGAAAGTATACTAGTTCCATTATTTCTATTCTAATTGTTTGCTTTAGAATTATTAATATTACCATTATTATAAAAAGGAATAATATAATTTTGATTTTAAAAACTTTATCTTTAATCTTAATCAAGTTAAATAAAAAAATTATTCAACTTTAGGGTAAAAGTAGTTTATAAAATTTGTAACTTTTATTCATCAAAAAAATTATTAAGTTTAACCCCTTTAATATTTTTTTAAATAAATTATATAGTTTTTTTATTAAAAAAAAAAGCTTAAAAATCAAGATTCTTCTTTATGTTTATAATGATAGTATATAATTTTTGTAGAGAATTGTAAATTGTATTATTGAAAATAGTTTGATTTTAAAGATTAATATTAAGAAGTTTTTTAATAAAGTTAATTATAAAAATATTTTATAAACTAATATTAATAATTTCATTGAAAAATATTCTTACAATAAATGAAATATTTACAAATCCTAGATTTTGTTAAAATTTCATTACTCATCAAAAGTACTTTTTTATTGTTTTGTTTTTTTGCTATTACAAATTATTTATTAATACCAGATTGGTAAAGGTAGATATATCATCTTGTTAAATAAAGTATCTTATTTTAAAAATAGTAATAAAAGATTTTTTGAGTTTAGGTGTAGTACTTTTTATATTATCGAAAATATTTATAAATTAATCAAAATTCTTAGCCCATAAATTAGTTTTACCTATAAACTTAAAAAAGATAATATTAAAAAAAGCATATAATTTATAATCTAAATTATCAATATTAAGAAAAATAGCTTAATTAACTTTTTGAAGCTAAAACGCACTATTCATATTGAATTTATTAAAATCAGGGATTTTTTTGGTTTTAATAAATTTCCACTATGTTTTTATAATAACTAGATTGAATTTTATATTATATAGGAATTTGATGTAAATTAAGGAAAGAGGTATATATTTTTATTCTTTTTTGCTAATAAATTTAAATTGAAATATTTAATATTCTATTTGAAAAGTCTTAAAAAAAAAATTGTTGAATAATAAGTATAGATTTTCCTAAAAGCTTTTAATAATTGGGGAAAACCTAGCTTTTTTTTAAGAAGTGAATTCAAAAAGAAACTTAAAATAATTGATTATAAGTTTTCTATATTTATGAATTATAAATTTTGGAATTAATTTTTATACTAAATTTAAGAAAATAATGAATTTGGTAAGGGGAAAAAATGGCTTAAAAGATTTTTTAAACTTTATTTTAAAAAGTAAATATAAATAGTTTTGAATTCTTGAAAAATCTACTAAATAACTTTTAAATTAAAAAAAAAAAAAAGATTGTTAATTAGGATTTAACAGTAAAAAAGGCCTAATATAGTATCTACAATAATTTATCAAAATATACTAAATTTTACTATAATTTGTAGAACTTATAAAAAAGTGAAATGGATTGGGTAATAAAAATATATATTAAAAAAGGTTACAAAACAATATAAAATCTCACAAAAAAAAAATGATATAAAAGGTAAGCGTAAGTTATAAAAAGGTTTATTAATATTAAATTTGAAAATATTGAAAGAAGGAAGGTAAATTATATTAAAACTAAAAGTATTATAATTTTTTATATAACGAGTTTAAATAAAAGTAACAATTTTATTTGGGGCTTTAAATTAATAAAAATTGGTGATTTTTTATTACACAATTTTTTTATATATTAGCATCATAAAATAACTTTTTAAAAAAAAAATAAAGAATTTAATATTGTAATCAAAAAATAAAGTAAATCAAAAAAGGATTAGTTATTCTTATATAAATTACTAGAAAACATATAAATTGGGAGGTAATATTTTAGTTGAAGTAAATTGTGTAGTTTATTAAAATCTAGGTTTTATCAATGACTATATGGAGGCGCCTTTCGGCCTCAGGCCGCCATGTTAAAAACCTGGGTTATTAGTAACTAATTAACTTAACTAAACATACGTTACTAACTAAACTAAATATACGTAACTATTTAAACTAAATATACGTCAAAATACATGACTAAATATACGTGATTAACTTAACTAAATATACGTAACTAATTAAATATATATATATACGTAATTAATTAATTAAATATACGTAACTAACTAATTAAATATACGTAACTAAATATATATAACTAACTAAATACATATATATACATAACTAACTAAACTAAAAATATACGTGACTGATAACCTCGGTTTCTAGTATCAGGTTCTAGTCCCGATTTAGACTAGTTTTGCAGCTTAAATAACTTCACTTCTTTTGTAGTTTTATAATATAAGATCGTCCTTCCAAAACAATTCAATTTATGTGTTTTCTGATGACTTATATAAGGATCAATAGAATACGTTTTGATTTCTATTTCTCTTTATTGATTCGCAATCAAATCTTTGTTTGGG
This sequence comes from Myriosclerotinia scirpicola, assembly GCA_002162505.1. Classification (NCBI taxonomy): domain Eukaryota; kingdom Fungi; phylum Ascomycota; class Leotiomycetes; order Helotiales; family Sclerotiniaceae; genus Myriosclerotinia; species Myriosclerotinia scirpicola. Next base: position 1,263,479 of record NGKG01000009.1, on the reverse strand, counting down.
AAAAGCAGTATCGCAGTACTGGGATCATCTCACTCAATGTCGATATATTGCGATCGTAAGTCCCCTACCCTACTTCTGGCCCACCCCCCCTTCTGGCCCACCCTTTCCCACCAAA
>NGKG01000009.1:1216743-1261543 GCA_002162505.1 Myriosclerotinia scirpicola | reverse complement strand
GTCACGGCATAGCCAGTCAGTAGCTAGCTAGGTAGCTGGCTGGCTGGCTGGCTGTACTTGGAAGTTGGATCCGAGAGATCATGTCATGTCATGCATGTCATGGTTATGATTCGTATTGATACAATATACAATATACAAGAAGTAAGAATTTTAAAATAAACGTAGGGGAATTTCGAATTGGCAATATTACCTAGTGAGAAAGGGAGTAATGGAGGCAAGTACAAAATACAAATAAGAGATACAATACTTCGTTCGACATCAAGGTAATAAAAGGGGAAAAAGAAATAAAATATCATTTCACCATCTATCGAATCTTCTTTATCGTTTGGTTTTTTCTTTTCTTTTCTTCTTCTTCTTCTTCTTAGGTTTCTCCGACTCTGTCTGTATCCAGTTTTCCTCTCCGCCCCCAAACTCACTCAGCTACGCACAAACTTCCTTCCCCCATTCATAACCATACCATAATTCCCATCCGAGCCTCGTGTAAAGTATGTACTTGGCCCAATCAACTTGCTCCAGAGATCTAGAGGATCCCGCAATCGACTCCTCATGAACCTCCGCTATAGTAGCGATAACTATGCCGCCCAGAATCTCTTAGACGTCATACATACGATTTCGTGCTTCGAGGGCACCTTTGATAGCTATTCATAAGTTAGCACCAACTCGAGACTTTCATTTACTTCCCATTACTGCCCCAGTATAGAAGTATATCGAGACGTGGAGAGACAAAACTTACCATCACAACTATCTTTAGCATCCCCAAACAACATTCTAGTATTCGGCATATAAAACATAGGATTGATCACGTCCGCATATCCGCTTGCCATACCTCTCTTCATCACGATTACCTGTTTACTCTTCCACGCATGTAAAACGGGCATGCCGGCGATACTAGAACCAGGCTCGAGAGCTATTGGGTTAACGGTATCATTTGCGCCAATGACGAGAGTAACATCAGTTTCTCCAAAATCATCATTGATCTCATCCATTTCGAGAACGATATCGTAAGGTACACTAGCTTCTGCCAGGAGTACATTGCATTGACCAGGCATGCGACCTGCGACGGGATGGATAGCAAAGCGAACGTTGATACCTTTGCTCTTGAGCATTCGGGTGATATCACTGATAGCGTATTGGGCTTTTGCAACTGCCATACCGTATCCAACGACGATGATGACGTTTTCGGCGTTCTCTAGAGATTCCACGACTTCATCTATATTAGTTTTGGTGATTTGTCCTTCGATCTTATGCTCGGTTTCTGCTGCTGGGGCTATTCCTCCGAAGAGAACATTTCCAATGGATCGATTCATCGCCACACACATAATATATGACAGAATCGAGCCACTAACTCCAATTAAAGAGCCGACTGTCGTCAATAGTGGATTTTCGAGCATAAAACCTTCAGCTACCAAGGCAAACCCGGAATATGCATTAAGAACCGTAATAACGACAGGCATATCTGCCCCACCAATCGCGGCGGTTGTTGTGTAACCTTTGATGAAGCTAAGTATTGCATTACCAGCTAAACAGCATGCAGCAATTACTGGCGCGCCAGGTGCAAGATTAAGGAAAGTTCCCATTGTAGCGATATTAAGACCAAGTAGAGAGGAATTGAGTGCATGTTTGGGACCCGGAAGCTTGATTGGTTTCGAAGACATTCGACCTGCAAGTTTAAGGAACGCTACCACAGATCCTGTAAATGTGACGCCACCTGATTATATTAGCCAGGAAAGCAGAAATATTCTCAAGTCTTTGCTCACCGATTAGAACACCCAAGTATCCAGCTACAAGGTGAAGTGCTGATATGTCTCCAATATCTGCCATGACTGATCCGAAACTTGTCAAAACAGCGGCAAGGCCAACTACCGAGTGGAGGGCCGCCACAGTCTGAGGCAAATCAGTTGCTGTCGTGCGTCGCCCGATTCTCAAACCTAGTGCGAACGACCGTTAGTGTAGTCCCTCTCTCTCCACATTTTATGGAATATATTACCAATAATAGCTCCGCAGCCAGCGACGGCTGCAAATTGTGCAAGAACTTCAACAGGAAATCCAACCGCAGCTAGCGATGCAAGTATACCTGCACTGACTCCTAAGATACCTAAAATATTTCCTTGACGCGCCGTTGTCTGAGAAGCAAGACCAGATAATGATGCTGTTGAAGTTAGAGGTTGTTTCAATAAAAAGTCAAGGGGCGAATTACCAATGCATAAAAGACTACTAGCAATATATCCTGCTTGAACAAGTCCAGCCATGCCGGTAGATGCAGCAGCTATATACCCTCCACCAAAAACAACAGCAGGTATCGCATACAGCCATGGGTATTCAGCGGGATCGGTTGGTCCTAAAAGAAGTTAGAAAGGCAACTCAAGAGATGGATAGGGTACATACGCTTAAACATATCTAACATTCGCTTCGTAATAACAAAACCACCAGAAACATTGACAAATGCCAGCATTACAGATAAGGCACCGAGAGCTTGAGGAATAGTATGAGGCACAAGACCACCTCCCATAATGAAGAAACCACCTACACCAACCATGCCTGAGATTGCGTTCGTGACGCTCATGAGTGGAGAATGAAGCGCGGGGCTGACACCCCATACTACTCGATAACCGATGAGTCCAGCCAGTGCAAATGTGAAGACATTAGTCATGAACAATGGCCCTGTTGCTTTACCAAGAATAAGTGCAAGACTCATCCCACCGGTGATGAAACCGACTTCTCGAGTTTGCTTTTGCCATGGCGTTAAGGCAACAGTATTAACGACTGAAGCATTAGCATCAATAGCTGAAGCAGCCTTTGGTGCCGGAGGTGCCGGTCGTGGTGCAGTAGGTACAATTTCCCCATTGTGGGTCACGATGGAACCACGAACAACTTCATCATTAAGGTCAATGCCGAATTGCTTATCTTCGGGGGCAATGGAAAGAAGAAACTTGGCGATGTTGTTCGAGTACAAAGTGGAAGATTGGGTAGGAAGGCGAGAAGGAAGATCAGTATATCCTGTAGAGAAATCAGTTCTGCGTTACAGTGTATCAAATTATATGACAGACCTATGACCTTAACCCCTTTGTGTTCAATCAATTGACCGGCCACTGTGACATCACAATTACCACCTGCTTCTGCTGCCAAATCGACAATAACAGAACCAGGCTTCATTGCTGCAACCATCTGTAATATCAATCAGATCGTCTCTAGCAGTTATACATCAATGACAACTTACATCTTCGTGAATCAATTTAGGGGCAGGGCGGCCTGGGATCAATGCAGTGCAAATGATAATATCAATCTCGCGGCATTGTTCCATGAATAATTTCTTTTCGGCCTCGATGAATTCTTTCGACATCTCTTTACCATAACCACCGGCACCAGAACCATCTTCTTTGATATCTACCTCGATAAAATCGGCACCTAATGATTGGACTTGCTCACGTGCAGCTGATCTGGTATCGAATCCTCGTACGATTGCTCCCATACGTCGAGCCTAAATAGGGAAGCAGTCAACATTCAACTCACAAAGTAGATACCAAACACTTACAGTTGCAATGGCACTCAAACCAGCCACGCCCGCTCCAATGACAAGTACTTTACAAGGGGGAACCTAGACGTATTAGTGATGGGATCAAGCGGATACAGGATATTAAAGTAGGTACCTTTCTAGAAGTCACTTGATTAGTTATGAGGTCTAGTAACATGGAAACATCTACTTACCCAGCAGCAGTGACTTGACCAGTCATATACCGTCCAAAATGATTAGAAGCCTCAAGGACTGCCTTATAGCCAGCAATATTAGCCATAGAACTAATCACGAAGTTTTGTGAGCTTTTCTTCTTCATAAACGCGACATACAAGTCGTCCATACCTTAATGCATCAAAAACTTGAGCTCTCGAAATCCGGGGAATCATATCCATCGCGAATGAAGTAACTCCTCTCTGAGACAATTTCTCGACCACATTTTTATTTACCGCGGGGTACAAAAACGAAATGATTGTTGCATTGTTCTTCAGAGAATCCACTTCATTGTTGGACCCCTCGATACTCGGTGCACGAACTTTCAGGAGGATATCACTCTCAGACCAAACATTATGGCGGTTCACTACCTTGGCCCCCGCAGTCTCGTATGCCTCATCCGTAAATTGTGCTTCTGCTCCAGCACCTCGCTCGACAAGGACTCGAGAGAACCCTTTCTTAATCAACAGTTGTGCATTTTGAGGAGTCACCGCAACTCGTTTCTCATTCGGATATGTCTCGCGAGCAATTCCGATGGTCAAGTTCGAGTAAGGAGTAGTAATTAAATCCGGGACAACAGCATTTGCAGAAGCTGTAGAAAGGGACGCAGTAGTCGGGACGGCAGGTGTGGGAGGGTAAGCTGCTGTTGATGTACACCTCTTGTACCTGGCATGACTCGTTGGGTAGAGTGATCGTGCGTGAGTAGCTATCAAAAAACGTATTAGTCTCAATCAAGTAGTTGATGGACGATATCGTGAGCTAGAATGATCCCAAGGAATGGAACGCACCAAGAATGCCACCAAATGTTGGACCTGTCGATAGATTAACTTCTGAATAAGTATTGGCACGACACAGTCTAAGTATCGGCTTCATTGTTGAAGGCCAGGTCATCTTTAGACCCGCATCTGTAACTTTTGGTGTTGTTTTGTGAAAAGAAAAGAAAGTTGATGCGTAGTATCTAGGGAAAAAGAGTGTTGTACTCGTAGGGCAGTGGTGGAATCAAGCAAATGCGATATTGTAGGATTGCATGAATGATTGTTGAATCACCTGCCACAATCTTGCTACCGTGTTATACCATTTCCAGGTGAATGGAAAGAGCGTTCGTTGAGGAGATAGTATTGATACTGTACTGATTGATCGTATCTATCTATATGAGACGGAAGAAGGGTGCAACGTTGTCGGAGGTTTACACACAACTACCTACCTACTTGTTACATGGTATCTTCGCAAACAGGCTGATCTGTTGGATCTTCTTGATAGAATTGATAGGTCGAGGTTAACCTGGAAGTTTTAATTCGAATTCAATGAAACTCGTATGGTAGGTAGTCTTTTTACCTGTTAGGCAAATTAGCTTCCAGCTTAGGTTTAGATTGGACATCGGTCGGCCCTTGCTATTCCTAGCTATCCATGGATACTTCGTAGGTATCTAGCTATTCATAGCTTTTCCCCCGCAATGCATCACATTTCCCCGCATTCCTTTCATTCCTTTCATTCAATTGATTTATTGATTGACCGAGAGGGGAAAAAAAAGAGGCCGTCTTTGGTTGGTGATACAAGAGAAGAAAATAAAATAAAAATCATCCGACCAACTACGAAATATGATGAAATTGTCACGTTACACATTGATTTTGTTTTTTACTCCAACTTTGAAGGTCCGATTGAGGCTGCAGTGAGATGAAGAAATGCAAGCCTCAAATGCTGTGTGACAGAATGGAATCTTCTGTGCACAAGCTCGACAAGCCACCAAACTTACTTATATTCACGTGATGACATAGAACCGCATCTCTTCTCTCAGAATCCCCGTTTTTTCTTCTTCAACTAAAAAGGCACATATGATGGTATTCTACTTATAGTACGCAATTGAGCCCTCAAATTAATCATTGTAAATGCTCTGAGTATTCTTGCTTACAGTATCCCATCACATGATTCTGCGTTCGTTGTTCTGCTACGAAGTACGGTGGGTACATTTTATAATTGGCGTACTTCACATTGGAGTTTTCCTATTTCTGCTTTCGCTTTCCCAAGATCGACCTTTCTTTTCTCTGCCTCCTAGTCTAGCCCCAATATCGCCTTGTTCTGTTCCTTTTGTTTGGTCTCTGCGACCCTCAACCTGCCCTCAAGATCTTTCTCTCTAGCTTCAAGTCTTTGTACATTTTGTAATTCGACGCTTCCCCTAAACTGGTTGATCAAGTCGAGATAATGTTGAGTTCTGTGGTATATCGTTGCAAAATATAATATATTGTCTTGTGGTACTCCGCACTAATTGTACACGATTAGTAAAATTCGGTCGTTAATAGATGCTTTGAGACTTGCGGCATAGAGAGCTGCGAGGGGGTCTGGTGCCCCTGATATCTTGTGGTAAATGATCCGATTAGGCGGCTTTCGAGAGTAGACTTGGAAGGTATTGAGTCTCTCGAGTAGAGTGGGATAACGTCAGTAAGACTTCTTGTGTGTGAAGGATGATTGAAATTTTCCAGGACTAAACCCCCATCAAAGTTCTTTAAATATGGATAAAGCTCCTCAATTTCCGATAGTGTGGCCGGGCGCAAGTTCATTGTATCATTACTGGTTATTATTTTGAAAGTTTTTGTAGTGAATTTCAATAGATAAATTATCATGACTGGTCAAGGTTTACGAGGCTGATAGTGCTATCCTGTCTAAATATATCAGGGTGTTCTCGTACCATTAGAGACTGATTAGTTAATTGTTTAACCCTGACATGAAAACGAAAGGATTGTCTAATTTGAAGGTGACTGCTTCCCAGCAGTTGCTGAACTGTTCTCGTTCTAATATATTAGACTAGACCTTTCATTATTTGCCTCCAGAGTGGTCATTGAAAGTTATGTCTAAACTTAAAAGAGATATTAAAAAATTCTTGTCTTATTAGTATATATATACTACATATATGTTCTTTCTCAATAATATATATAAAATATTCTCGTCTCTTTACCCAAGATTAGATATCTTTTACATCCTTCTCATCAAGAATACTATAAAACTCCCATCTTACAATATCAAAAGTAAACTATTTTTCTTTAATTAACATCTCGATATCAAAGTATATTCATCTCAGTATTATAAGCAACTCCCTCATCTTTTTCATATTCAGGTTCATATATAATTTGTTCCCATCTCTTCGCGTAAGACTAGATGCCATTTAAACGCTTCAAATGGAGCATTACAAGGCTCTCGCTCCATATATAAAAATCATAGTTCATAATTGCTTACTTCAAATAATCATATCGAAAGTATTTTTATTTTGTTAGTAAAAAAGATAGTCCTTGGTTGTTCCTACTCAATATTAACTATAAACTATTCTCATCTATACATTCAGGATTAGATCTTCTCTAGGCGATACACCTTCCCACCCCAACAAAGTTTTCACGATAATAATGTAGATGACGCTGGATATAATGAATTAGATGATCCTCAAGAGCTAGCCATGAAGGGTAGAGTTATATACATGAGGAGTATACGGTCACCTGAATATATACCATACTATTTATGACGCCAGTACCGTAACAAGACTTAGTTCAGATGTAAGCGTCACTTGCAGAGTGCTATTTGGTAATATATACATTCAAACCAATTAAAACTAGCAAGAAATAGTATAAGAAACCTAAACAAATGAATTCCTTGTATTGAAATAAAAATGCTAATAGGCGGGTATGGAGAGTAAATTAAAACTTCACCTAAGCAGTCCAAACCAGCACGATTGCAAAATATGTAAACGTTAAGCACTAACTCATCCGGGATAATTAAGCTCTACTAAATGGACTGACTGGGCATATACGATGATAATCTGAGAACTGCGGCGGTCAATTATAATTCGAGAGATAATACGTTGTGTGCCGCATAAGATGGCGCGATGATCGTAATCAGATATATTGGTCTTTTTCAACTCGCTTCAGACAACGATCTCGCAGTATTCTAGCCTCACTAGCATATTAGATGTATATAGTTTCTTCCATACCGTTCAATATTGTATATAGTAAATTCTAATCTCTTCATCCAAGACTGCGTCTTCCTTGGTACCCTTTTTTCAAAAACATTCAGTCATCCTATTAAGCTGAGCCTTTTTTGCTTCGATGCATCCTAGAGATTAACTACTCATATTCAACAGTACCAGAGTCAACCTCTCTCGCGAACCACGTGTATAACATTAATATATCCTGTCCAGTTATATACGAAGTTGTTGGGTGCTACTTTCGGGGCATCGGCATCGTGACTATCATTATGAATACGCAGATCGAACATCTGAAGGATATTTAGTGTTTGCGGTGTCTCCCGTTTGAAAACTACGCCTCTAAACACGGTTTTCTTGCCAGTAGCTCCGAAATTGTCACGCATGTTGTCATCTTCTCTTTAGTCTCCTGACAGTGCTGTCACTAGTCCCTCTGTGTTTCTTGCTTCCGTCTTACGTCTCTTGTTTTGGCAGGCAAAATGGCGCTTGATACTGCACTTAAAAATCGAACAAGTCAAACTACATCAACTTCACTAGAAGATTGATAGATGACTGAAGTGGGTCGAACAAAACGAATCTATCTTCAGCTGATGCCAATGATTTGTGGAAATCTGGACAGATATCTGATGAGTGGACTAAAAAGATTGTAAAGAGATAATTTAGCATTTGGAAATTTTATTCAGTAATCATACTTATCGTCTCTCAAAGCTAGATCAGACTATAGCCCTGGCAACTACATGCCACTGGCCCTTCAGTCTCTGGTTTCCTCCAGCTCAGAGCGCCATAATCCATATCTATCAACCAAATTTTCTTATCCAAGAATATGACACAAAAGTCAAAATTTGAGGGACAGGAAATGCAAGAGTATGAGTGAAAAGGCCCAGTCGCTCAGGTATTACATAGTGTGACAGGATGCAAAATATTGGAGTTTAGAATCCGCCACAAGCTTAGGCCGGGAGGCAACGTAAAGAGTGCTATATTCACAGTATCGGTCGATGACATTGGTTTTTTACAAAGTAAATGCGTAGAGTTTCCAACGGGTAATCTAAAATTAAACATAGAAGACGGGAGCTATGCTGCGTCACCAAAATTTCTAAAGCAAAATGAATCGTTTGAACAGAAACCACTTGGTAATTGTTTACCATACGATTCAATACGCACAAATCCTCATCATAACTATAGTCACTTGGATTGAACAAGATTAAAAGTCTATCATCCACATTGAATTGCAACACTCAAGTGTTTAATTCTTAAGGATAACGAGCATTCCTCGCTCGTTGTCCAAACGTAATTAGGAGATTGATATGTATCGAAGCTGTGATGATGAATTTATAATTGACACATATCACTGACCTTCAACGAGTTTTCTTGCCGTTGATTGATGGCTGTAAAGTCGCATTCTTCACTTCCCACTTCTCCCACCCCGCCTGGCATAAATCTTCCTCCACGACTAAATCTCTCATCCTGAATAATCTTGTCACCGGTAAATTCAAGATCCACGCCAATAAGCCCGACTTTCTCACAATAGTAGTCAATACAAACCATGATATAGCACTTCCTGCTCCAGCAGCACAACCAACAATAACCTGTTTTGGCGTGTGATAATTCAGATAGGTTCTGCTCCAAGCGACCAATCCGGCGTTGATCAGAACCAGGCCGGATAAGCCAACTCGCGCCGCAATACTCAATGGTGTGTGCGAAGGTGTTGGCCTTCTTGGGACATGGCGAAGAAGCAAGAATAGTGTCAAGCTTATCGAAAAGAAAGCCACAAATTGAGAATGGGAGGATGGCATCCCATAACCCTTTCCATGCATTTGTTTTGGTCGTTCCTCCTTCAATATTCGTTTCAAAATAAAGTTCAAGGCTTCACATGCCATTTGTCCACCAAACATCATGAGAATTTCGATTTCGCGTGTCGACCAAATGAGGGTGGCATATACAACGCAGAGCCCTTGAGGTACGAGGGCGAGCCAGGCGCAAAAATAGGAGATGGGGTCATTAGGATCCTAAAGAGATTTAGCATGGTCCGAAATAGCATAAGAAGGAGGGCATACATAATGAACATGAGTCAAGGAAAGTGACGCCAATGGTGTGTCTGCCATCTTCTTGATTTGGCTCGATGAGAAGTTTGGAGTTATCTCTTTGTGACAATTCTATTACAACTCACAACCAAAATTCGTTACCGGATCTATGTGGCGATTCGAATTTTTTACCTCATTTCTATGGTTTTATGGCCCTAACCTTTGAACTAATCTCCAAAATTTGGAACTTGCGAATTTGGCCGGTGACTACCTAGTAGGTAGGTATTTCGGTGGATTGGCTTTACCGGAAAATCATTAAAGCGGCCCGAATCATTGGACTAAAAAATAATGATGATCTTCCTAAAATATTCCGTCCCTCCATCAATCATACCTACTCTACACCAACTACTACCGGTACTAAATTATTAATCGATCCAAACTTATCCGCCACTCACTTACTCAGGTTGTTAAACTCCTACCTACCTAGCTCGAGTCTATTTTACTTAAATTCACACAAACCTGCAAGAAATTGTGAAGACCGAATGTCTGGCTTCCTTCCATCACATTTATGACCTTGGTGGTCGAATAAATTCTACCTACCTACTTAGATATAAAGCAGGGATTGTTCCTTTATCAATCTTCTATCGGTCGGTCGTCCTTTTATCTCCTATCAAGATGGAGGATCAACGTACAGAAGAGTTTGAATGTGTCGCCGCCATATTTCCGGAACTCGTATTTGATCCCACTGATCAGTTTCGCGCATCTATCGAACTATCCGTTAACCCTCGAAAACCGGTCACAGTCGCATTTCCAACTGCATCAGATGGTGTCCTGAATCTCCCTACCCCGCCGCTGTCTACCAGTTCTCAAAATGAGGAGGGTGAGGCTTCGACCGCCCGTCAAGTTAATAACACTGAATCGCACGACCTGACTTATCTGCCATCGATACAACTACGTATTACTTTGCCAAAAGGTTATCCCGAGACTGAACCGCCCAAATTTGAACTCTCTACAACCCCGGCATGGCTTCCCCGACCCCGTCTTGATGAACTTGAGGCCGACGGAGTTCGCATGTGGGAGGAGATGGGTCGTGAGTTGGTGGTCTTTGCATACATTGATTCTCTACAACAAGGAGCCGAAAATGCCTTTGGCTATGGGGAGGAAGGTAAATTTTTAGAGATTCCGCAAGTTGATAAGATTTCTTTGCTCGATTTTGATATTAAAGCTGCACAAGCTGCTTTTGATAAGGGAACTTATGAATGCGGTATCTGCCTTGGTAATTAGCCCTTGGTCCTCTGTCGTGTTTTTCTTTTGCTGATTTAATTTTAGATCCAAAAAAGGGTGCCTCTTGTCATAAAATGGTCGATTGCGAGCACGTCTTTTGCATCGAATGTTTGCAAGATTTCTACAACAATGCGATCAAAGAAGGTGATCTCATATCAGTACGTTGTTTGGCCCCAAACTGCGCAAAGGAGCGAGCCGAAAAGTCAACAAAAAAATCTCGAAAGTCGAAAAGCCAATTGAGTCCTAGCGAACTCCTCCAGATACCCCTTGAACAAGATGTCGTTGCACGCTTTGTCAAACTCAAGCATAAAGCTCTGTTAGAATCTGACAAGAATACTATATACTGTCCACGGGGTTGGTGTAAGGGGGCTGCTAGGTCAAAGAAATATCGCAAGCCACAAGGTCTCGAGGATGACGACATCTCAGATGATGAATCCGATACGGAGACGAAAGAGAAGGGTAAGGGGTTTGTTGCGGGGGAGGATCTTCTTGCGATCTGCGAGGACTGTACTCTTGCCTTTTGTAGTCGATGTTTACAGACGTGGCACGGAGAATTCAAAGCCTGCACCCCAAAGAGAGAGAAAGAGGATCTTTCTGAAGAGGAAAAGGCTTCTTTGGAGTACATGCGACTTCACACTACACCTTGCCCTACATGTGCAGCTCCAGTACAAAAAACTCACGGATGCAATCATATGATTTGCTTCAGATGCAACACTCATTTCTGCTATCTTTGTTCGGCTTGGTTGGAACCCGAAAATCCTTACAAGCATTTCAACAATTTGACGAATAGCTGCTTCCAACGACTTTGGGAACTTGAAGCTGGCGATGGAGACGATGTTGGACGCGCTTTTGATGGCAGAGTGCGTCAGGAGCTGGTTATCGAGATAATCGAGGAAGAAGATATCGCGGCACCTGAGGTGGAGGAGCCTGAAGTTCTAGAGCCTGAATTTCCAGGACCTGAAGAAGAAATAGAGCAAGGTGAACGACAAGAAGTAGAACGACAAGCACCTCTAATTCTACGCCTAAATCAACCTCGTCCAGCCGCACCCGCTGTTCCCGATGCTCCACAAGCCCCTGTTGTGCCCGCCAACCGACAACATGGACAGAATCGTCGTGGTAATGGGGGTCTTCGCGGTCGCAACGGTGGTTTGAATAGGCAGGAAGTCCCACGCCAAGCACCTGGAAGAGGTCGAGGTAGAGGCGAAATAAATCATATTCTCGACGACCAACATGCAGCACATCAGGCTTGGGTCCAGAGATTCTTAGAAATGGCAATGAACGACGAAGAAGATCAATTAGAATGGGATGATGAAGAAGAGAATAATGCCGCCTGGGAAATACCAGTACGCTGATAGATACGATAAATATTAATATAATGGGACCGAGATCTTGGATCATGATGGCGTTGGGAACATAAACTGCAAATCAGTGGTGCTGGGGATATGAACTGCAAAGTCAGTGGCGTTACGTAATGTATTTTTGCGGACATTGGGGTATTGTGCCATTTGCATACCAGCCAAGGGGTTCCATGAAGGGTTACATAGATCTAATCGATCAGGTTCAAGTTTGCCTCGTAGGAAAGATTTTTATCTAGTAATCAACAATCTCACTCTACGAATTATTACCTAATACTATACCAACTATCTCGTTCTCTTGAGACCCCGTGAATTAAGTTGTCATTCCTAGTATTTCTTGCTGAATTTGAGCGAGTCGGCGACATACTCTTAAAAATTAGAGGCTCACCAGAGCTGGACTCGATTTGACAATGTCCCTATTTATATTTAAACAAGCTGGAGTTTAGCCAAGTCATTATATACCCAGCCCAATGCAAAGCTCACCGGGGCGCTCTTTTTTAGAAAATGTTTTTCTAAGCTCACCGGGAGTGGGTGGGACGGCCTTGTTAGTGATTTTCACCGGGAGCTTTTGGACCTCACCGGGGATTGATTATAAACATACCAGCACTCTTCTAATGAACTGAGGGCTCACCGGGGACAATCATCGCACTCTTAATCTCATTAGTGTTCTGTCTAGATATGAGTAATGAAAGACCAATGTTCTAATTTTTTATTGGTATTTGAAAGGGAATAGGTATTTTTTGCGTATTTTTAGATCAGATATTTTATACTCATATAAAGGATGTGCCGGTAAGCCCAACGAGCTTCAATTGGGATGCTGCGTCGATCGCCTACCAAAATAGCAGAATTAAAGTCGACATTCAAGGTTGGCTAATAGAGCTTTGTGTTCAAAGATTACCACGCTAGTGGTACATGACTACATACCCGCCACCGCGATATCACCACAAGTCAAGGTCAACCTTCTTTTAAGCTTACATGCTGTATCATGTTCATGCATTGCCTCGTTTATTCCTCTTCAATTTCTTCTAATTCAACCCTCATCCAAGATGTCAACCTGCCCCTCAGCCAATACCCCCGCCACCCACCATGAACCTCACCCCGACTTCACCACCTTCGCATACACTTATACCTTTTCCAAAGAAATAAACTATACCCCCAAACCCTCTCTTTCCATCCACCCCTCTCCCTCCCGCTAGCAAAATGTCATGATGATGCGTGGAGTGATTGTGATAGTAGTTTAAGATTTCTGGGCAGTGGTGTGATGAGTGTTGTGATGAGTGTTGTGTTTTCTTCAGGAGCTTAAGGGGTTGTTTCAGGTGTTGGGGGAGAATGGGGAAATGGGGAAATGAGGAGGGGATTGGGAGAGAAAGAAACTATTGTGAGGAACAAATATACTCTCCCCTACCCTGAGGAAAGGGTAAATGTTTAGGCGCACTGCAAGCTAAAAATTTAACAATTGCTTAGGGGGGGGTGGAATTCCCATGATAATGGGCTCACCGAAAACTCTCGCCACCGAAGTCATCAAGTCGTCAGATGATGGAATCGTGTTTAAATTGCAACAAGAATATAAACCAAAACTTTTTCCTAAAGGGAAAGCTATGGATAGTATGTGATTCTCCCCCAAATTTTCGTTTCTATTAGATCCTGTTTTCAATATCCTAAAGTTGGGACATATGAACATACAACCTACAGAACTAGGTTTTGTGAGCTTGAATCTCATCAAAGAAGGGGATGGAGTGAAAGTCATATATCATAAGGATATATGGAATGGAAGAGATTGTAGTCATGAGGGATTAAGGAAAGGTATTCAAGACTTTGAATGGAGATTATCTGACGGGGATTACTAGACCACCGAGAGATCTGTGAGATTTTTTTGGGATCTCTTTTGGAAATGGAAGTATCGAGAGGTTAATACAGTAGGAGGAAGAGTTCTATCACGCCCTCCCAACAGTAAATATTCACCTTCGCAACACTTTCCTATCCGTCATCTCATCGCCCCATATCCCAGACCCACTCACCTCGCAAACCCCCTTCCCTCGCTTATTTTCGCATCAAACCATCCCCGTCTCACCATCGCACGACCGTCCACTAGTCCTTCACACCAATCGCTTCCACGCCGTTTTTAATGCTTCTCTGCATAAAACTAACTCTGGCACCAATACCAATCGGACGGAAGGGAACTCAAGGTGAGATGTTTTACAAGGGGTACCCAATATGAGTAGGGCTACGAAACGATCGGCGGTACGGACGTTGCTACTTCGGGTGGATAACACGAGGTTCTATACTTAGGCTTTTGGGTTAGGGGTGCGCGAGAAATCTGGAAGGGTCTGGAATAATAGGGTTGAAAAGATGGATGGAAGCATTGGTCGTCACGCGGAGTTTGTAATTTCTACTCGACATCTTTTTTGCAAAGACAAGACTTTCTTTTCTAGCTAGAAACCAAGATTGAATAAAGTTAGTTATATATATACATACCATATGCCCCACTTATCATAGTCCTATTCAATTAATGAAGTCAATTCATGAAGTCACGTTAGCAAAAATTGACCTCATTTTAGGTTTTTTCATTCTAAAATTTTGTGGTAAAAAATGTGAAACATCATGTCCGAATTAGGTAAACAGCTCCTGTGGGACCGTTTCCGTCCGAACGGCGAAGAGTTTGAAATCTTGGCATCTAATCGCACCTATCGGATTGTGCATTTTGGGGTGAGAATATTGGAATTGGCGTATTGTCTTATGCGTTTACACGATTGAGAAGCATCTTGGGATGAAATCAGTTGGCTGGACGTAAGTGATGAATTTGGTGATTTGATGGAGAAAATTGATATCCCAATATATGTCGTCCGAAGGTGTACTTCCAAATAACAGTAGCGAATTGGAAACTTATATGAAGTATCATCCCATCATGATCAATTCTTAGTATAGAGGTACAATAAAGTACAATAGTGTATACATATCCATCCCATCCATCCCATCCATTCCATCCATTCCATCGTTCCATCATAACCTTTTCGTACCTCAAACCCCTTCATATCATTTTCTCGGGGAATGAATATACGTGAATCAACCTTCTCCTCCTATTGTCAAATTCCCACTCGCAATCACAACCCTAACAACATCATAAGGAAAGTCTATACTACTATAGAATAGTAGAACACACAAAGCGTATATAATTCCAACACAAAAGAAATGTCCGTCTGGATTCTCAAATAATGCCCGATTGTCTGCCGCAGGAAGTGATCCAACACAGTATATAAGCGCCACATAGTACAATCGTGATTTCCTCGCTCTTATCGATACATACACCCATCCTTTTCTTTCCCTCCAAACCCCCAATAATAGACACAAATGAAATGTAAAATATCAAAAACCAAACAAGATGGTATCATTAGAATCGAAAAAACTCCTTTCCATCATTTACTCCCTTCTTCCTTTCTTTTCCTTGGCATCTTTGTACAAAAGAAAATTCCACTTTGATCAATTCACCTCTGAAAGGTAGAGGGTGGATCATATCCACTGATCTTTGCTCCCCTGTCCAAGCCTTGAATTTCGACGGTTCGTGTTCGATCTAGTGGGAATGGCCCTCCCAGAACCATTTCTTTGAAGGGAACCCCCAGGTGGTGTATAGACGGTAGGACTAAGCTGAATGACTGCATCGGATTGCTCTAATCGTTCGATGGCCGGTTGCTTTGGAGTCGTTGGTCTTGGTGATGCAGGGAGCGTTTTGCTGACGGAGGAGGGGGACCTTTGTGGCGAGGTGGAACTTGGAGAATTCGTTCTTGTAGGGGATTGTTCTCGTTGAGCGGCGGTGCTTGTATTTGTGAGAGGAGAAGGTTGTAATGGTAAGCGTGGTGGTTTTTGAAAGGGGTTTTTGGCGAGGTTTGCTGTTTGTAGCGGAGGTAGAGGAAGCCTAGGTGGAGCAGGCATCGTTGTTGGGGTAGGGTTGAATTTTGATGTAGGGGCGTAAACTGTCGATGGAAGAGCAGGAGCTTGGAAAGTCGTAGCTGGAAGCGCAGCTGGTTTGTAAGTCGTTGAGGGAAGACCTAGAGAAAGAGCATCTGGCACGACTGGGGGAGGTGGTGCATGCGAGAAGCGGATACCGATTTGAACTGTTGCGGATGAAGCTACAGAAGAGCCTCTCCTGTGACCCTTTCTGCCGTGGAGTAGTGGAGGTGGTGCGAGATCTGACAGATCGCTGATATCGTATACTGATTCGAGAGCAGATCTGTTTGTTTGAGGAGGTAGTAATGTGTTGGAACTCTCGAGAGCTGGTGCGGGGAAAAGATTGTATGATTGTTTTCTTATATGTCCGGATGATGAGTGTTCGGTAGGGGCAGGAGGAATTGGTGCCGATGATATTGGTCTAATGGCATTTGAGCGTAGAGGATTTGGCTTAATCGGTAAACACGTAGGTGGTTGTAGATTAGGTAGCTCAGTTATGTTGATCACTCCGCTTCTGTCTGATGAAGGGATCAATCTCTTTTGGCTATCTGCTCGGCTCACCAATCCTGATCTCGGAGACACTGGCGCTGGCACAGGATCCATTATCTGATCGCTGAAAGCCAACTCGTTCGGCCCCCACATTCTGATCTCATGCTTATTACTAGGCCAGGTTCTGTCTCTTGGCCCAAATGATGATGTTGCAGTATTTGATCTCAAGAATAAATGGAGCAAACCGTTCATCAAGCCGGCTAAATTAAGGACTACAGTTGACATCATGGCTACCTTAAAGTCACCATGTCCGAATGTTTGAGAAACAAAGTATGGAATCACAAAACCCTTGTAATCGTTAGCCAATGATAAATTTTAGCTAATGGCTTGAACTTACCAATGATACAATACCAACAACTAGATAATATACCATACGAGATGCTGCAATTCTCTGATTTCGTTCTACCAATTTCGTCTTGGACAGCCTGACAAAGATGGTGATTGCACTGATGATGAGGAGGCCGGCAACAGTGGAAAACAAAATGAATCCGAACTTTCCAAACTTTGACACGAACCATACCAATGAAGCAAAGCATCTATCTGGTTCTGGAAAGATATTTGTTGGAATCCAAGTGCCAACCAACATTAACACAATTACTACCAAGCAGATTGTCACATCATATTTCCCTCTGGGTTGAAATGGTGTCTTCTTTAAGGATCGTAAGGCGCATTCGAGACCGAATACAAGTTGAATGTATGGAACAATGAAAAGGGCTAAATAGTATTAGTATCATTGATATTCCTAGTATCAAACTAAACATACCAATCCACATAAATTGAGCGATCGTACCGCATCCGAATGTAAATAATGATTGAAGTCCTTCACCCTGAACTGCAGCAAAAATAAGTCCCTGAATTACAATACCAATAGATAGCACCAAAGGAAAAGTTTCTGCTGGGTGAATCATCGAAACGCAAAATTTCCTAGCACACGTTAGTAATCTTGCCTCGAAGATGCAACTGATCCATCACGTACGAAGCTTTAAACTTCGGATTGCATCTTTTCGACGCCCAGTAACAGTCGTAAAGAATACTGGCTGCCGTTGTAAACGAAGCCAATACATTAAAGGCTGCTAGAATAACAGTCGATGTCCGGACCGATTTGCTTTCTGCAAACACCAAATTCTTTATAATTCCTTCCGCCAGTGTATTATTCTTAGCGTCCTCCGCAGCCTTCAAAAAACTCGATGCCGATTCCGTGCCATCCAAAAGTCCAGATCGGGCCATTAAATATAACGCTGAACTTGCACCCATGTTGTCGAGATTGTCTTCGAGACTATCGATATGAATATAGGCAGCGAGCCGTGGCGTTGCCGTATGTTGTCGTTAAGTCATGAGATTCAGATGATAACAATGCTCTGACGATAGTGTTTTGGTAAAGATTGAATCGTTACATGGACTGGAGACAGATCAAGAGACTAAAGAAGGTAATTAATGGGATGTAAAATGAGTGGATTGTACCAATGATCCAGTTGGCACAGAACAAGAAAAAATGTAAAACAAGAAATTATCTGAACCAGCAGTGATGTAGTGCACTGCACGTATCGAAGAGAATAATGAAAGACTAGAAGGTAGAAAAAAAAACAATCCCAAGAGAATGTCAAAAGGTCTCAGACGACGATTTACTAATGGTATCGGAATGCATGATGTATAAGAAGCGCACCCTGTTGCATTCGAAAGGGCGAATAATTGATGGCCCACGCGCGGATTGACTAAATCCGTCCCTGGCAGGGCTACCTTGTGCGTGGAGGAAGTGGTGGTGGAGGATTAGTGCTAAAGTAATATGGGCCACGCCGCTGCCACTAAATGTGGATCTCAACCCTTTTTACCATGGATAGTATGAAAAGGTTGTGGTACCCAAGGAAAGAATCCCTATAGGAACGTGTTTGGACTTCCCGATTATGTGGAGGATGCAATCAATTGCGAACAACACCAGCGACATTTCAGGAAATCTCTGATTCGAGATTCTCGAGGCGATTCCTCTGATCACTTAACCCAATGGACTTGGACATTCAGGGTTCACGAAGCAATCTTCGACAAGTGAGGTATGAGAAGCTTAACTAGGTGCCATTGAGGTTTCGACAATGTCGCAAATATTCGCTTAGGACCCTGACTACGGGGCCCAAGCAAGGTGGGTCAGGCAGTTCATGCAACAAGACAAATCAGGCTGTCAAGATCAGAATAGTACTAGTCCGCGCAATGGAACCTTACCTGTCTAAATTATGAAGATATACTAGGTAAGTGGAAAGCGCTGAATTAGTTGTAGTCGCTTAAGAGACTTGAAAACGCCTATATAGCAGTGGCTGACTCAGCATTGCCGATAGCATTCATTAAATGAGATTCGGATCACTGACCTCCATGCGGCCTGTCGAAGAAAAGAAATTCATATCCAGCAAAGAAGGTTCAAGCATCCCATCTCCATGAATAGTTAGTAATACTAAGGTGCGAGTAGCTTTTTCCAACGACACTGAATCAATAGTTATGAAACCGACGATAAGGATTTGAACACCTGATCATGCTGTGAGCGTTGTCTGTATGCGCCTCAACTTATGCCAGGAGAAATATAGCAACAGCGCAATCCATTTGACATCATTGCAGGCGGCTACCTATATCAAAGGTGGCATGGGTATAACAGAGGCTTCAATAACTTGGAAACAAACAAGACGCAGACGTTTTTGGTCCCGTTAAAATTGAATAGGTTCGTCCAGTAATCATCAGAATGAGGCCTGACCTTGGAAGTTGAAAGCAAAGATCAAGGGATGGAATATTCGTGTGGCGTTCCCATGAAGCTCATAGAGTGTCAAGATTGCTGGGGTGAAACCGTTTATTATTCATCATCACGTATTCTGAAGAATGCCGTAAAGACACGACGAACCTCGAGAATAGATGATACGAAAACAAGAACATCTTTGGCTATTTATTGCGCGTCTATGGATAGGTATCTAATGATTTTGTAGGTAGGGTGATGTAATGTCGCACGGAAAATGATAGAGGCTAATGGCTAATCACAGTATAGCCTAGCGTTAACTACATCATTCACGTGACTGTAACTTCTTATCAATATCAACTCATCTCGAGACCCATGTCGGCGATGAATATTTTCCCTCCATCGATAGCAGAAACTTCCACGACGATAATGGTGGGTTTTGGCTCACATCCCGTTTCCGTTTCCGGATGTTTTTGGACCACTCTTCTTGTTACAACACTTGTCCCTTTATCTCCACAAATCGAAAATTGGAAGTCCGGGTTTATTGCAGTGCACTGCAAGCCAAGGGGCTGGATATTACCGGTACAGTAGATGTTATTGCCTTGCCCTTCTATAATATGTGTTGGTTTATCTGAGTTGCGGATTTGCTAGCAGCACGAGTATATGGCTTACTATCGAACTTTGAGTTCTAGATGATGGCTTGCTATTTCTCCAGGGCTGAACGTCCTTCCACTGCGCCACCTCCAAAGCCTTGCCCCTCAAGGTAAACCTCTGCAGCTTTCAATTGAGGTACATTTCTTCTTGTTACAGACTTCAGTCAAATAATGGTGAAAGAATTCCCCGGATAAGGGAAATTCGTCAACCTCCACGAAATCCTCGCGGAACTATTTTAGTGCCGTCGATCCTCTATTTCGAGCTATATATCCATCTGATCTAGGCCATCTTCCTCGGGCATATATTTTCTAGTGCAAAGTATACAGGTATCTTTCTAGTACTGTGTAACATATGAAGATTCTGGATGTCACTGCTGCATATACACAAGTCTGAAATACCTATGTACTGTCTCATGCGCTCCTACATATGATTATGATACCCGTCATCTTTCTTATCTACTTCTTAATCCCTTCGCATGTTTGATCGACTCTCCAGCGGAAGTCTAATATATTAACTCTTCCCCAAACTATACATGCAAAGACTATCAATATTTGCTTCTTCGGAACATTTTATTTCTCCGAAATGCCAATTATCTCACTAGAAGTCTGGTTCTGATAGACGTTACAACGACAATCAAGTCGGATGTGAACCGGATTTTATTTTCGCTCCGTAAGAACTGTCTATGCTTTTCTGTCACTTACCAAGAACCTTATTTTGTATATCACTCACATATTCCATGCATTTCGGTGATTTTTTTCGACAGCAAGTCTGACTAGGTCTACAAGTCCCTCTTCTAATGTCAAAATTACCTTCTTTTCTATTTCCCACTATCCCTTACCTTGCCTGAATACGTCAAACCCGTAGTTAGGGTCCAGATGCTTTGGTCCCATATCAAGTTTTTCTTAAGTTTCCTGTTTGGTTTCCGGGGACCAAGTTCTCCTACGGCATTGCCATCCCTTCGTCATAGTGTTAAGAGCCACATGGCGCGTCATCCCTCTTTTCAAACACTTCGGGATTTCCATCTTCTTGATCTTGCCAAAAGCTCACATGGCATGGTTTCAGAAGGTCTGATATCTTTGTCTATCACCTTCTACCATCAACAAAAATGGTACTAACTATCAATTGAGTTGTTCTCACGAGTATTCTTCTGTAGTGATGCACTGCTCCCAATATTTGCAACTTCCGCATTCGCGGTCTAAATTATCATGAGAGAAATCTCATGCAGCAGAATACACTTTGGAGCTTTCGATTTTGAACTACTGACCGAGCGGTTTGAATATCTACCCTCATATTTAAAAACAAAATTGCCCTCCGCCTTCGATCCTCTTCCACTCCTAGCATTGGAGTATCATGATAGATAATCCCGTGGTCCTACAACTCCGACTTTATTTTTCTTGTCCGTTGACGGTTTAGGAGTACCGCATGTGTACATCATACCGAGATCGCCAAAATCCCTACCACAACAGCAGTTACAAAAACTATGTTCAACGAGGATATCATCGGGATTCTAGTCCACAATGAGAGAAATACCAATCATTGTCTGTGACAAATAATATTTCTTAATCTACCTAGTTAATATCCTCTTACATTAACTGTGATTTCTGGATATTTGTACATTTTCCTGGTTGAACTATTAAGTCCCCAACAACATTTCACTGAGTCTTGAACCACGAATTCCGATTCTTTTGAATTTAGGCTAGACAATCGAATATTAATGTTCCGTTTCGATCAGATAAAACAACGAGTTCCTGTTAGTTGACAATTTGAATATGTTAATTACAGTCGCCCTTTTGTTGTTGTTGAGCGCATCTTCCTCGTATCACGCGAACCCCTCTAAGCCATTACACCTCCCCACCCTAAACAATCCCCTTCCCAGTGTTTCCAATAGTCCGGACTACAATCAGATAATGTAAGACTTTAATTATTCAATTCGTTTAGATTATTTATTTTGTTTAAAACATTCAATCAATTTACAGCATTGAAACGATTTTAAATGTTTAAAATAGTTTGAATATTGATAATTCCCTTATTGTCGGAGTGCAGTCTAGACTATTAAATACACTGACCCTTCCTTCTCAAAACTTCCACCTCCCACTTAATCTTCTCGTCCACCTTATTACCCCTAAAGTCATACTCGTACAAGCTCACATCCCCGCTTGTCTTTTCTTTACCCTCAATTACCAATCCCAACTTAAGTACCTTCATAAAACTAGGCAACACATTCCTAATATCCCTCTCCATCGTCGCCGAAAAAATATTCCCCCTCCCAATTCCACAGATATATTTCCGAGCTTTATTAATAAACTCCCGAATAACCTTTTTATCATCCTCATCACAGCACCCTGACCGCGAAGCCCTAAGAGCACCCGCCAAATATCTCCTCTCTTTACGCGTGAGTTTCGCCCACGTTTTTGCAATTCCAATATGCATACACGTATGCACCTCACATGGTCTCGATGGAATTTTTGTTACGCCTGGTAGTCCAGTCTCACTCCTCTCATTCTCCTTTTCCTTTTCTCCTAGGACCGCAAAAACGTTAACCAGATGATCTCTCCTCTTCCTTCTCACTTGATCCAATAATCGCGCGTTCCACTCTACCCCACCATCTGCAATCTGCTTTAATGAAATCTCTTCTGGGAGAAAGGAAAACCCGCAATCTGGGGCTCCACAATGTAATACCGATGCTCCGAAGGGACTTGCGAAAGGGATTATGACGTTCTTATGACTGGTATATACATCTTCGTTCTTGAACTCTGCTTTAGCTTCAATGAATATACTCAAAAGTATCTCGCTAATTACACTTTCTGGAACTGTGGCTTTCATATCCAACAAGACAACCGCGAGGGGTTCCTTGGACTGCAGTCGGGCGAAATAAGTCTTAGTGGATGTATGTGTGAATTGGTAGTATACCAACCAGAAAGCTAGAGCCTGAATTCGTGGCATCATATCGGTCGCTTCTTCCTTTGTCCAGTTGTTGAGGAAGTCTTCTGCGGGCATGAATTCCATCAGTGCTCTCCAAAATTTGGGTACAGATTTCAATATTGATGCATCGCCTCCCAGGTCTCTTGGAATTAATTCATCGTTGAATTTCGCGTACAGCATTTCCAACAAGCATTTCGTCCAATCGCGGGATTTACCCATGTTCTTATATAGGCGTGCAAGATAGGTGGATACGAATGAGTGGAGGAGCTTGGTATTCTTCATCTCGGTTATGATTTCGTTGGAGAATACGTTTAGTGCTTTCCCAAAATGGAGGAGTTGCATGAAGCCTGCGACGGGATAGTTGATGCACCAAGCTGATAACCCTTCTCGTTGAAAATCTTGGCCCACCCAAGTGAGAGCAAGGGGATATGTAGTCCATTCACCCAGTTCGTTGAAGGTTTCCCTGACGCGAAGATGCGTGAGTATGTTTTGAAGTAACCAATCGATCACACTTCTCCTCTGTCTCACTTCCGCATCCATAGTTTCAACCCCATTACCATTCTTAGTACCAGCACTCGCACCAGCCCATTTCTTCCCCCTCAGCGTCCGATCTAAAATGGTCGCGAACAACTGTCCCATAGCCGGAACACCAGTTTTTAGCCCAGCATTAAGCGCTTTATACAACTGTTGATGAACGTACAACTTGTTGCTCCCCGTGTATTCCAGCGCCGGAATGACGGCCGAAACTTTCTCGCCGTAAATGGAGTATCCTGGTCGTCCAAATAATGCGCATTGGAAACAAATACATTGACTAGACAATACATTCATGTTTGCTTTAAATCTCCCTGCCGCGAGGGGAAAATCAAGCGCGAAATTGTCGGTATTGGCTGCCATGGCATCCGCATTCAGTACTTTGAGGGAAATAGATAGTATTTCATTGTCACCACAGCAAATCAGACATTCACCTCTATAGCCCGGTGCCTCGAGGTCTAAGACTGAAACATCGACTGCAGAGTCTGCGGAAATGTTTTCTGCACGTCGAGCACGGTTTGATCTTCGAGAGAGGATTTCTGCTGTAAACCCCGATTTTTCTGCGTCAGACAGAGCACGTAATGCTGCGTCTATCTCTCGATTACGATCTCTGATACCTTGTAGTCGTACATCATTTTGGGCAGCGGTATAAGATCTTCGGTTTGTCTCGTGTGCATCTCGTAGTTTAGATTGCAGAAGCGATTTGGTCTCGCCAGATATATCAGGCTTAGCAAGTTTTGCTATAAGCTCCGCAGCACCGGATACATCTTTGAGTTTGATGGTCGGTTGTTCGACTTTCTGCGCAAGGAGAAAAGAACGAAGGGGGTGTATTTTTCCACGGGATTTGCAGGCAAGGATTAGAGCATCAAGGGCTTCATCGGCAAGAAGTAAACTACGGTCTTCATCTGAAATGACACCAGCTTGAAGGAGAGCGTCGAGATCCACAAGAGTTGCCTGAGAAATATGATGAGCGGAATTCCATTCTTCGCCTAGGTTGAGGTGAGCTGGCGTCGAGATTCTTGTTTCCGCCGTAGGGACAAGGATTTCCAGCTCAGTGATTCTTTTGACCAGAGCTGCTTCGTTCGGAAAACTGGTTAATTTCTCCCACGTATCATGATCTTCGGCTTGGTCTAGTGCTGCGAAACTGCCTTTACTGGCTATGACATAAATCTGTTCGCTTTGGTAGTCTTTGAAGAGACACAATGCATTCGCACAATTTGCATAGGATGTGATACCCACCGATACATTCGCATGGTTTGGTCCATAGCTCGTATGTGAGACTATCAAAAAGACCGTTGCACAATCAAAAACCCCCATGTTATGTCCCATGCCAGCCAACGTGTGCACCTCACAGTCGGAAACCTCCCCGTCTGTGAGTAAGAACCAAATATCGGAATTACGTATTGCCTTCAAGGATTCTGGGTTTCTCAGTATCCATTGTGGAGTGGTTCCTCCCTGGTCAGGAGCCCATCTAAATTGTTCCCAATTGGTTGGGTCCTTGCAGTTGGAACCCCATCTCGTAACCAAATCTTTGTCTTTTTGGAGAGAGGCTTCATGGATTCCATCCGCGAAATAATGTTCGGAAAGAAATCGATGACCGACAGTAGATCCAGAAGCATCGACTGCAAAGTACTTTCTGGCGTTGGCGAAATTGGTGTATTCGATTTTGGTCTCGTCGGTTGGCTCGAGGATTACTTTCCATGAAGCCATGGTTAGTATGTAGCTTTGTTTGTTAGAAGAAAACTGATTGCGAAGTAATCATCAATTAAATATATTTCATATGCAGTAATTACTGTATAGATTCGATTCACAGGTAGTTACTTGTTGGGAGTCATTCCGGTGTGATGACTCCTTCCCGTTACCAATTAGGAAGTCGCCCCCCAAATGCACTGTGCCACCCCCACCAATCAACCTACCACAAACAATTGAAAAACTCACAATCATCGATTCGAGGTCCACTTGTGATTGTGGACGGGAAAACTGGACGAGATCTGTCAGCCGACAAATACAAAATACTCTCAGGTGAAAAGGGGATGCTGTAAGGTTGTAAAAGGTGAGCACGAAACAGGTCCGTGGATTAGGGAATGTGAAAGAAGTCTTGGGGGACAAGGTGCATAGTAAACCCGGAATAGACCAGCTATTTCCTTCGTTAATTTAATATGGCAGAGAAGGTGGAAATATTGGGCTTGATTGATAGAGATCATTGTTGAGCCAACCTTGAAATACTCGTCTACATACAGATTGAGGAACATCATGAGTGTTAAGGTTTTGGAACTGACTTATAGAAGGTCCAGCTAAGGGGGGATATTCCTCCATCTGTGTTTTGAAAGCTAGGAGATGGAGTGTGGTGGATAGGAGTGGGACTATACCGATACTCCGTTTGCTCTACCTGGATAGGGCATCGAATTGACATTGATACCAAAAACCCCAAATCATAAATTGATTCAATCGTTGATTGATCCTTTTTACAAATTACTAGCTTATTATTCAACCCATATTGAATGATTCTATAAAGCATTAATCTCATTCTTCTTTTGAAGAAACTCGATTATTCAAAATAAATAGAAGAAAGTGACTATAGAATTCAAACGAACGACTTAATAACAAGACAATGAGTTTTGGCACCAGATAACATTCAAATTTTCACCAAGTCACAGAGTGCAATAAGTTTTGCAATCATTTCACCTCTCCAGGGCTCAGTTCATTCACAGATAGTGCCTTTGTCTGCACAAAAATATTCACTATAATTCCCAAGAAAGCTTTGTTTGAATAGCATCATAGATTCATAGATGTTGCTTTGGGCCATCATGTAGCATGCGCATGAAGCTATTCACATGTATCGACGTCAAATTAGGATCCAGGTAATAGATAGGCCAATAGAAAGGCCTCGCCTCAGATGACCAAATCTTGACCGGCAATTGGACCCCTCTTAGGCCAAAGCTAACCTCTCAGGTTAGATGATGGCCTGGTGGCCCGTCATTTTCAATCATTCGAACTGAAATTTGACAATATGTGATTAATAAATCATGGATTTGTTTTATATAACAAGTTTGGTTGGTATACTGAATCTATTGAAACATTGACTCTATACTCAAGCGATAAAAATTTGATCTTCGAACCACCAATGTCGTTTTGGGCTATTCTATGATATAAGAACGAAGTTACTCGTGTATATATCAACGGCACAGAACGGAAGCAGAGAGTGAACGCGATAACATCACCTTATACTCTAGCCATCTCTTTTACCGAGGTCAGATCTTTCATCCAAACCATGGAATTTCATCTACCGGCATGCGATTTGAAAAGTACATGATAATATCCCCACTCGAGGCTCTGTGACTGTGGCATGGTTCAAGGTTCTAGGCTTGAAAGGGTATAAGTTGTATCATAGAACGATCTCATTCGCCCAAGTGGGAGTGTGTTAGCTCAGGTGGTGGCCAATCAATATCACTTGGACCTTGATTTCTATGACTCTGAGTCAAGCAATCTTTACCGGATCCGGGATAAGTAACAGATCTAGAATCACCTAAGTAGGTCACCATGTCACGAAGAACATTTCGCTTGGCGATCCAGACCAATTGGGTTTAACCTGCAGTTGAGCTAGTGCTAGCACATAACCTAAAATCGACCGCACTTTGTCAGTTCTTGGTAGTTAAAGTTTAAAGTCGTCACGTCATTTGTAGTAATATTATTTCCGGCTTGACCTTCCATGTCATCTCAAACTCCATACCGGCTGTGGATATGAAGGCTTGAATGACTTTCCGTCAAGACTTGCAAGATGTATTGTTTGAAAGCCACAATGAAGGTCTTCGATTCTTATATCTCATCATAATTTATAGCAATATAGAATTCGAGCTTAGCTTCGATGTCACCGGCATCGGCATTCGTACTTTAGCGGCTATGGAAATGAGGAGTAAAGACCGTTGGATTTAGAGTTTGGGCTACTGTGCAAGTTCGAGCCGGCATATATTGGGTCATATTATTCTGGTTGATCTAGTTGAAAAACCAATAGGATTTCATAATGCAAGGTACCAAGAAATAAAGAAATAATCTGAATTGCCCAAGTGGGTTTAACATTGCTTTCGACACTAATTAGGTGCGATACTTAGAGTTGTTGGCCAGAACAAACACGCATCATTCTCTTTTTTTCCATTAGCAATAGTATAAATGCCTTTCTTCTCTCTTCTCTTTCCACCTTGTCTGCTTCATCTTTTGGTTTCAACACACAAATTTCATTCATCATGGGTTCATATTTCACCAGTTGGATGCCCAATTTGTCGGGGTCTCGCGACCGCAAAAGCACTGAGAATCCCTTTGATGATAGTCATGGAGATCCATTTGGTGATAGTAACGCGATGCCTCTACAAGATATGTATGCTCCTCCACACCAGTCCACTGATTCTCGGAGAAGAAATGGATATACTCAATCCACCGGTTCCCCCAAAGAAGCAAGAATCATCCAGGATATTAGAAATGGGAAGTAAGTATAGACGATTACTTGATTACAAAACACCTCTTAAATAATGCTAACTGTGATTCTAGTCAAATTTGTTCCATATGTATGGAAGCCATATACTTTACAAGACATCGCGCCTTGTGGCATTGCCGGAGCTGTTATGTTGTTACTCATTATCAATGTGCAGTGTCATGGGCCACGGCAAATTTATCTCAAAGGTCCAGACAATGGAAATGTCCTCACTGTAGCACCGATCAAGATTCACAACCCCATGGAAGATGCTGGTGCGGAAAAGGCACTCCCGTACATGACCACGCTGTAACTCCGAACTCGTGCTGGAGTGGAATTTGCGGCAGGGAATCAAAATGTGCTCATAAGAAAAAGGCGTTCTGCGAAAAGCCATGTCATCCGGGGCCGTGCGAGTATGCGTGTGGGAATTGCGCAAATGATAGTATCCCGATACCTCCCAACCAAAATACAGCTTGGGGTAGATTTAGGAGTGAGGATAAGAACTGGTTCCATGTCATTAAAATTTCAATTATCGTCTTATTGTGGCTAGCGGCCTGCTGCACCTACACCATCTTTCACATCAAGTGGCATACACAACCATACTTGTATCCAAAATTTCAAGAGGATAATTCTGGTGTAGAAACGTTTTGCTTGACTTTCGCTGGGGCGGCTTATATTTTTATTGGGGGGGCGGCTTGCTGGCATTTCTTACCCACGTTGATGGACTTCTTTGGAAAGGTACTCAATGGTACTCCAGGACAACCGGGATACAAATTTAAACCTGGTCGGACATTGCTTTGTGGAGCTTTTATAACGTGTGTCATTGTGGGTGCCTTTGCTTTGCCAATTATCGGGTACGTAATCAATCACTTTTCATGTCTAAGTCTCGTAGCTAATATTCATAAATTTTAGTATCGCCGGAGGCCCTGACATCTACTGGAATCACCAAATGAAGGATTCTTGCAAAGGATACGACACGCGTGTCGCGATGGGTAATGTTCTCCCAAGATCAAAATACAATTTCCACAGTCTCGATGCCTCAGTCGAAGATCGAACCTTCTATCTCGCACCCATATTCGCACCACAAAATTATAGCAACGCAAATTTTCAATATTATCATCGTTTCTCTGGCAGTTCAGCCAACACGGCCAACATTGCTATCGACGTTGATATAGACCAGGGCGCTTGGCGCGTGATGCATTTGAATGGGCCCGACGAACGCACCAGATGGCTTGCTGTGGGCCGCAAAGACCGACACAAAACCGTCCCAACCTTCTACAACGTCAAAGAAAATATGACCCTGAGTGGCACCATATCGTGGAGGGAAGGTCACATGGTGCTCCCAGGTTACAACGGGATTGTGATTCAAGGAGTCAACGATGCAGTCGAACATCAGGAAATCGAACCGTTCCTTCGCGTCATGGACACCAGGACCCCCAACAAAACCGAAATTGACGAGGCGTACACACAGAAACTGCTCAAGAAAAACTGGAACTGGAGTCCCAAGTTCGATGATCATGTCATCATGCGCGCAGCTAGTTTTGGACTCGGCAGACAGAGATTGGATATGTGTTTGAGGGAAAATATCTATTTTGATGGTGATGAAGTGGAGATGGGGAATCGCGGGATTCATGACGATTCTCTTGTGCCTTTTGCTATTTATGCGGCAAATAGGATGAGAATGGCCGAGTTGAAACTTTTGGATGGTGCAAAGGCTCGGGATAGTAATAAGGGCCGCAGGAAAAAGGCGGATTATGAAAAGGAAGATTAATTGATGTTTGTTGGATATGGTTTCTATAACACATTACATACTAATGTATCCATTAATTTCTATTAGATTCTAGATCTCATAATACTATTTTTGTTATCTGATACAAAAGTAATGTACCAACAATATTATTTAGTGAATTGTCACTTTACTGTGACAAGGACTTCGACATATAACACATCTGGAAATCGAAGCATTCTTCTCCAAAGAACTTGCCTATATCCCCTTGATTTCCAGGTCTGGCTGGGTCGCTAGATGCCCAGGTGTCTATCGTTCTAGACCTTATGGTGTACGGAGTGAATTTATCCCAATGCATGAGTTTCGCTATCATATTTAGCTGTTCTTTTGTCTGATACACTTGGGATTACCTTTTTAAATACGTGGCTAATTCTTCTAAAATGTGCATGCCTAGCGTGTAGACTAGATAACTGATGTTCTCTGGTTTGTTACTTTGGATAGGATATCTTTGGGTGGTGTTGAGGGGCGTTTTTGGAATTGGAAATAGATATCGAAATTATGAGATGAAGAAGTAAGATCTTATTATTCCGGAAAATGAAATGGGATGGTGAGGGTGACTATATCTGGTTTACTATTGGGAATATCAAAAGCGTACGATATACATAATGGGATATACATGAATGGCTTATCTGGATTTCATCACAACGAAAGGGGGCTCTCGTCTAATATCAACCTTCTGTTGTTTGTCTCCTTAAATTGTTATCAGGAGAGAAATGCAACAGATATTTCTAATGAATAAAGATCTCAAGGCAATATTCCTATATATCTATAGTTACATCACAGCTTAGAAACCGATACCCATCCATACAATAACAAGTACCGTATATGAAGTTCATCCCAACCAATCGGAATCCAAACAAACGCATGAATAATAATCAAGGGCACCCAACGTTTACCATTGCCAAGAGTGGAATTCTCAAGAGCGGAGATCTCCACCGCACCGCCACATCTTTTTATTACTAATACCTACCTACACATAGATTTGAGAACCTTGATGGTTAAGTACAGAGTACAAAAAGGACTTTGCCTTTTTGAATGACGAATGAAAATTGAAGGATTGTTACTTGTACCACCAGCCGGGAAAATGGATAAATTTATTGATTCGGGTCTTTGTGCTGGCCAAGGTCTATCTAAGACTTAAGACTAGTATTCAAGGTCTGTCAAGATCTATCAAGGTCTTTTTTTCTTTCTTTTTTTCTACTTAGATATTTTAGCTTAATTTTAGCTTAATAAACATATTTTACTATTTATTAGTATATTATCAAAATCAGATTGTATTACCTTGATAATTATTCCTATAATTACGAAAACCTCGTATCAATATTCTCTTGATCCTTCTTTTATATTGCTTTTGGTTAAATCTTCTCCACGATTCACTACTACCTATAGCCTTCTTCTTCCCTACTTTACCTTTGTTTCCTTCTCTCTTCTTTCCGACCTTACTTTATACCTACAAATTATATTTTGTATTCGTTGGGCAGTTGCAGGCCTCGATCGACAATCATTGAAGAATCCTCAAATCATACCTGCGATCATCTGCGACAACTTCTACAGTCTATTTCGACCTTGTGTGATATTGTGCGACCTTTGTGTGATCTTGCACCGACCTTGTATCCAATACATCCGCACGTTGTACATCAATCACACAGAAACATTCGAGGAAGCAGAAGTATATCTGCACTAGGTAATACCTCAGTATGGAGGCAGTTTCTTTGGATAATGATACCCGGGGGTGGATTATGAGTATAGTCAGTGGAATAGGTCGGTACAATACTGGACAGGCTATAGCACGACGTTCAATCAATTCTAACAACAATCTTTAGCATGTGTCATTGGTAGTTGCATCATCTGCATCGATATATTTATTAGATATATTCCCAGCAAGAAGAACTTCAGAATACAGGATAGCAATGCTTTCCTGGCTGCATCCCTGAGCTTGAGTTTTGGTGTAATGGTAAGTTATTGCTTTCGCAACTCTCAAGCTGTCCTATCATTTACTAATCTAAACTTGCTCTTTTTAGATATTCTCCTCATTATACAGTATGCTCCCGTCATCGAAGAAATACCTGATTGAGGGTGGTTATACAGCACACGCAGCTGCATGGATTCTGTTGGGTTGTTTTGCTGCCGGATTCATTGGTATACAAATTGTTTCGAGGCTCATGCACCAATTTATTCCATCGCATGTCTCACAATGCGCCCATTCTCATGCTCCCGAGACTACACATCAGAACCACAGTCATCATAACCCTGAGGGTCTCGATGGCCACCATGAGCGGAGCCGTCGACACTCAAAATCAAGCTCTCATGTGGCGTTTGATCAAGCAAGCAGCGCGTTTACGGAATACACACCACTCCTACTGCCAACTGAAGAAAATGGAAAGCCTCTAACCAAGGTTCTTTCACCACTAACCACAGACTCTCAGCCAAGCAATTGCCGCCAATCTGAAACTCCTAGCAGACGACCCTCACTGCTAGAAGTTCAAGACAGGGTCATATCTTTTGTAAAGGATAGAAAGGCTAATTGTGATGAGGCGGGGCCGTGTTATGGATTTTCCGACCTTTGTGGACGTGAATGCCTTAAAACTCCCATGAATGCAAGGCCTCCTTATGTGGTCCGAACCCCAACAGGCACCTTATCAACTAGATCTCATCCTTTCACACTACCAGAAGAGAGTGAAGATGAAACCCCGGGTAATTCTGCACGATCGAACAAGGCTCCTTCGGAGACGGAAATCGCTAGCTCTGACTCGGACCCTGAAGCTCAACAACATCATCACCATGTTCCCGAAAACGCATTTATGGATATTGGTCTCCAAACAAGTATAGCCATTGGATTACATAAGTTACCCGAGGGCTTCATTACCTTTGCTACCAACCACGCCAACCCCGAACTTGGAGTCTCCGTATTCCTAGCTCTACTCGTCCATAACATCACCGAGGGATTCGCCATGGCTCTCCCATTATATCTCGCACTCGGTAGTCGCCCACAAGCCATCTTGTGGAGTTCGATCTTTGGCGGCATCTCGCAACCAGCAGGAGCCGCAATTGCAGCCGCATGGTTTGCCATTGCCGGACGAGAAGGCCATAGCCCTAATATTGTGTGGTACGGATGTATGTTTGGTATCACGGCTGGTATCATGGCCAGTGTTGCGTTGCATCTTTTTGCCGAGTGCTTGGGCTTGAATCATAATCGGAGTCTGTGCATCTCTTTTGCATTTGTTGGTATGGCGTTAATGGGTATGAGTAATGCTCTCACGTCTGAATGAGGAAATTTTGGAAGGAAAGATGGTACGCATTATGAATAGACGATTTGGCGTTTGGATAGGATATTAGCATAGCATGGGTTTATTGGGATGGATGGGTTCTTGATGGGTCTTTGGCGAGTTCTTGGTGGTTTACTTTTGAACTTGATGTGTGTGCTCTATCTTCATAGCGCTTGATGACTTGCACGCCTCGTTGTATTTTTATCTCAAATATTCAGGGGTTTGAATCGGTTGAATCGGTTGATCGGACCGGTAGTCAGGTTGGAATATACATCTAGTACCTAGGCTTGGACAGCGTGCTTAGAGTGAATAGGGCTACCTAGGTAGGAACAACACGGCATACATAATAAGTAACATACTAAATCAAACCACATCACATCACATCACATTAAACTAAACTAAACCAGCAAAGCGCTTTTTACATTTCAATCCATCCATCCATCCATCCATCCATCCATCCCCTTATTATACCTACTAGGTAGGTACCGATAGATGGTTTTAAACATACAAACTAGATCTCATCCTATATTCCATACCGTACTTCATCCATCCATCTATCCATCTATCCATCCATCCATCCATCCCATCCATCCATCCATCCCATCCCATCCCATTCCCCTGAGTTATCTCGCTTACTCAATTCAATTCAATATAATCTCAATCTCAATCTTATATATTCAACACACACCCACCCATCCATCCATCTTCTATCTCACAACACCATCAACATTATCCATTATCACAAAGGATGAAGCTGTCCATTTCTTTTCCATGAAATTTCTTATATTGAATATCGATTATCGATTATCGAATATTGAGTTTTGAGTTTTGTATTTTGTGTTTTTCCTTGGTGTACATAGTACATAGTACATACATACACTATTCCTTGCCCTCCCCGCTTTCCTCGAACTTTTTTTTTCGAACTTTTCCTATGCCTAACCATCCATCCATCCATTCATTCATGTAAATGCAAAATCATTTCCCTTTCCCTTTCGCTACGGACCTCACTTTCAGTTTCTTTCAATCGCATTTCCCATTCTTCATTCTTCATTCTTCACCCCGATACTTTCGCATCTTATGTCCATTTCACCCCCCCAACTTCCCCTTCCTCAATATTCAAATCCAATGAGATCCGAACATCCAATCCCTCCCTATCCCGCTATCCCTCTATCCCACATCATCTAAAATCGATGACTCCTCCTCTGCTGAGTTCTCCAAGCCGTATATCCGACATACCCACCCGCCAAAACGGCCAATCCCAAGAAACACTTAACAAAAAACCAAGTCCAGCTACCCTGAGGCTTCTTATTTCGGTCCAAAATCCCCTGTCCCTTGCCAGATCTACTCTTGCCATTCCCGGGTTTGGTTTGCGCATCTTTGTTTTTATTCTTGTGCGTATTGGTATCGTAGAGATTATTGGAGTTGATACTGATGATATCGTGGTTATCGCTCAATTCTCCCGTTTCGGCGGAAAATCCGAGATAGGCTACCGAGGGGATGGCGGGGGGTTCGAAGGTCTCGAAACAGAGTTCCCATTGGTCTTCTTTTTTGTATTGGAGTTCGAGTTTGAGGCTTTTGTCTTGGAAATAGGTGAGTTTGGCTTTGGTTGGTACGTTTGCGTTGCGGAGACCTCGTGCGGAACAGCCCATGAATTCTTGATCTTTGCCATCGTTATTTTTGTCATAGGCGGTATTTCCATCACCGATCATGGACATTACGTAGGGGAAGACGGTACCCGGGCGGTTATTCTTGTAGGTGTCGAAGAAGATACCGAGACCTTCGAATTTGTCGACGGAGCCGAAGACGTCGCCTTGGATACCGCGTTGTTTGGTGAGCCACATTGCGAAGCCATCACCGTGGAGGTTTCCTTGACCATGGATCTTAAATTCGACTTCGATCTGCAGAAGAAGGTTGCGGTTAGATTGTATTGAGGGGAAGGTGAGGGGAAGAAGGTAAGTCGTTTGCTCATACCTCCCAGTTTGTGGCCGTTAGTGGAACTCGTGAGAAGAGCCATCCTGAAGAGGACGGATGATCATATGTCAATCTTATGTATCTGAAATTTTCATATCAGCCCATCTACCCTAGCCATGAAAGAGGACTTGGTGCGCATTCATACTTGTCTGCTCTCACAATAGTATTTCCACCAAAATCAAACCATCTACTTTGCATATCCGAATCCAAATATGGCTAACCCCATTCCAAATCAGCAAAATCCCAGGAACCCATCTATTGCGCCCGCTATCCAATTACTAACCTGATTCAAGGAATGTGTTCGAAGCTACTCCAACATGTCAGCCAACTATCCTCTCACTCCTAATCCAGTTGTAGAGAAAAACAAACCGGTATACTTCTAATCCCATCTTCGCTCAACTTCGTAGTCTGCGTATCCGCAGCTACCATGACGCACGATGCCAGCCATAACGCCGACAATGATTTAGGAAACCACATTATTCCTATCGGTTCCTATCCACAAGTATTCTTCACCCACTACCTGTACCGCAGCAGGTCTCAATCAATTCGACAACCCGACGATTGGATGAAGCTAGGAAAGAAAAATGGTGCGAAAGTAAATAGAGAAGAGAAGGACCTTCTGCAGAAATAGAATAGAATGTTGAGAAACAAAAGAAGTTAAAAGTACACCTGCAACTTTAGATGCTCCCAAGATCGAGGTCGTGAGATTTAACTTGTTAGCTGGCCTTAAGTCTTAAGGTTTCCCCATCTATAAACATTCGGCGTCGGGGATTTCTAAATGAAGCTAATAAGATCCCTGTTACTTCGTACGTTTTGCTCTCTTATGCTCTTATTAGCCTCTGATGCTTTTTTTTATAGGCTTGTATTCATTCATGACAGGTGTTTCAGGCGCTGAAAATTAATGTTGAAGAACTTGTAGTGGGTATCGATGGCCCTGTAATTATTTGGGACAAGGTGTACGTACGGAGTAAGCAGGTACATATGCCTACTTGCCTTAGGCCAAGGCGGCGTGGATGATTTGACATCGTCATTTTTGAGCTTGATGTCAAAAAAAAAATTGAGGTTTAGATATTCGGTTTAGATATCAACGACGAAAATCAACTGCCTTTTTATATAAAACTCGAGAACTCGATTGATTTGAAGCATAACCTTCTACACGTACACATACTCATACTCATACGCAATCATGGATTCCCTCAACAATGCCTTTGCCTCCTCGGACCCAAAAGCCGCTGTTATGAATCAAGTTCGTCAAGAAGCTGCTATGACCAATGCCAGACAATTAATCGAGGTAAACAACCCCTTTCATCCCCTCTCCCTATCCCTTTTCTACCCCTTTTCCTCCCCCCTCCTTTCTCTCCTCCCCCCAATCCCAATCCACAAACTAACTCCCTCTCCCCCCTCAGAAAGTAAACGAACACTGCTTCGAGAAATGCGTGCCCAAACCCGGCCCCTCCCTCAGCAGCGGCGAAACAACCTGTTTCACCCAGTGCATGGAGAAATACATGCAGGCGTGGAATACCGTTTCTAAGCAGTATATTGCGAGGTTGCAGAGGGAGTCGACGAGCGGGGGTGCGAATGGGGGTATGTTTTAGATTGGGGCTGGCTGGGATTGGGGATGGGAGAGGGGAGAGAGGAGAGAGGAAGGGGTGCGACTGAGGGGATATCTTATTGGGATTTGAGGGGCTGGGCTACGAAAATACATATGTTATGCCTGGGTGAGGGGCGAGGGGAGACGAATATCATAGGAACGAGACATGGAATTGCGCTGTGGAAATACATGATGCGGGAGGAGTGTATTATACTCTTGTACAATATGAATGGATTGCCGCGCCTCTGGGATTTGAGCGGACAGAAACAGAGGGTTAAAGATATCACCACTATGAATGAAATGAAAAAAGTTATGACTTTGGGAGATGGGTTACGATTTACATTTTATATACTGCGTTTACATTTTGCAGCTATAGAGATTCGAGTAGTGGTTGCTATTATCCTCGAGTCTGTATGCGACGTGATGGAGCATTATTTCTCAAGGGGATTTGAGTATCCAATATACCTTGTTTATACTTAGACCTCAGGTCTGTGATAGAGCTTGAGTTGGGCTCATACGGCATTGTTTGCTGGATCTTCTCTAGGTTATGAGGTATGTAGACCTTCTGTGGCCATAGTAAGAGTTCTCGGTTATTTCGACTACATTTCCAGAGTAGTAGTCGATTTCAAACCAACATTAGGGTGAATGTTGCTCCTAAGACTTATGCAACTTGTTCCTCATTCTCCCCTCTTCTTTGCTTCTTCCGCCTCCCTCTTTCTGGCGAGATATCTCTCCTTAGCACTCATAATATCGCCTTCAGTCTTCCTACTCTTAGAAGCTCTCTCTACTTTCTGTCTCTCTTCTTCCTCTTCTTCAAAGGCTCGTTTGGTAGCTTGTTCTAATTGTGCCTCCATCATTCGTGATTGTCGTTCGCGCATAGCTTGCTTTCCACCTCCAGCTCCCACAAATGCACTACCTCTTCCGCGATCATGCATTGAGCTTCCACTTCTTGACGAGTTTGCATTAGTCGTTGGTTTTGCCTTCGGTATTACGTTCAATCCACCCTTGAGTAATTCTCTCTTGTCAACAACTTGGCCTTCGTCGTTAACTGCAATAGTGCCTGCTCTTTTCTCGTTGATTTCCCGTGCTATATCTGCTTCAGTCTTGATCTTTTCATCTTCTATCGCATCTTCTTGAGGTCCTTGTTTAATCCTTTCCTCAGCGGCCTTAACTACTTCGGCATGTTTCTGTTCACCCCTTTCGAGCATATTTTTGTAAAAATTGGTCATTCCTGTGCCTTTATTCTTTCGTTGCTCTTCCTCTTCTCTTAACCGTTCTTCTTCTTCTAAGCGGCGATTCTCTTCTTGTTGTTTCTTGTATGCTGATGTCACAAATTTCTCCTTATCCGCATATTCATCTCCTTCGGCTTCTCTTTCTCTCGCAAGTTTCTTCTCCTCAGCAATCGTAGAATCGCGCTTTCGTACCGCAGCTGTCGCAATAAGATTGCTCATATATTTAGGTTTCCGTTCCTCCTCCTCATGAACTATCTTTTTCTTTGGCTTTAAGGAATCGTAAACTGCATCGTAGTCATAAATATTCGCATCAAGCTCCTCTGCAGTCTCGGCGTGTTTCTTCGACGTGAATGAACTAGAAAGGTCGCCATACATGCTTATGGGTTCCTTTTTCAAGGGGTTGAGTTTCGGTTTCGAGTTCGATCCCATTGAGAATTGAGGAGGACCTTTCTTTGGTATAGACTTTGCGATATTTTGTTTGGGTGGTGCTTCTCCAATTTCACCGATTTCCTCTATTCCACCTTCCCCAGTGTTGGTATCCTCATCTGAATCGTCATCTCCACCAAATACGTTGACACGACGAGTTGATCCCATGACGATTTATTATCTGATTTGATATGGAATAATGAAATATTGAAAAAGTGTGCAGTTTTGGTGTATGTCGTCAGCCTTCTCAAGTGCATGTGCATGAGTAAACACACCTTGGAAGCTCTTATTGTTTTGATTGGATAACCGACTGAGGCTCTCAATCGATAAGATATTTAGCGCCATCCATAGAATGTATGTACAACAACAAATCCATTCAATTATTCTTTTACCCCATAACATCAAATACTTATATCGAACTGAGTATTTGCTAGGAAGAATTTCTTCTAAGGAACCCTTACTACGACAAATTTAACGGGTGCAACTATTAAATTTCACATACCAGGCACAACAATAATTGCGACGAGATCACCGGGCAACTGAGGGAGCGAGTCTCTTTTCATGGATTACGAAAATATGACTTCCCATCCAACCAGATTTCGGTTCAAATCCAAAAGGAAACGTGGGGAGGATAATTTTGAACAACCTTCAGGAAGTCATAGCGAAGAAAGACGTCATCGTCATCATCACCGTTCAAAACGAAGCAAGAGATCACCTTCTGCGACCAAGGACGATCCATCCCTTTACGATGATACACACCTTCCCAATACCTCGTCAAATCAATACCTTGACCCAGATGCTGCATTCAGAGAGAGTTTGTTTGATGCGATGGCTGATGATGAAGCTGCACAATACTGGGAGGGGGTTTATGGACAACCAATTCATACATATCCTGACGTCAAACAAGGTCCGACAGGCGAACTGGAACAAATGACTGACGAAGAATATACAGCATATGTTAGGGGCAAAATGTATGAAAAGACCCATCAGCATTTGATAGAGGAAAAGGCTCGGCGCGAAGCAGCTAAGAAGGAGAGAGAACGATTAGCTCAAGAAGGTAGGAAAGAAGAGAGAGAGGCTGAACGGTTTAGAAGACAGGTTGAGGAGAGTTTAAAGAGGGGTCAAGAGAGGAGGTCTAGGAAAGTTTGGACGACAAAGTGGAATAACTACATAAAGAAATGGGAAGAACTTGGAAAGAATTCTTCGAAAGTTGCAGTTGCATCTATACCTTGGCCAGTGGAAAGTGGAAGTCGAAAAGATGTCAAATTGGAAGAAATTCGACGATTTTTCTTATATGCACCAAGCTCTGGACAACCTACGGAATCACAGCTCACGAAAACTTTGAAGGTGGAAAGAGTTAGGTGGCATCCTGACAAGATTCAACAGAAATTAGGAGGACAAGATGTTGATGAAGGGGTAATGCAAGCTGTGACTGCCGTTTTCCAAATTGTCGATGGAATGTGGTCGGAAAGCAGAAATGGAGAATGAGTGGTCAAAAATGAGTTGAAGAAATATTAATGGGACCTCGGGTTAATGAAGCATAGGTAGTATGGCGTTTTGGAAGAACATGAGGGGTAATCACGGAATACCACATTGCATTGCATAGCATAGGTTTTTAAGGACTAGAGTCGTCGTAATTGGAATTGATTGGGGAATCGATGGAATATATTCTCATGATGAAAAGGGTGTTAGATACGAGATTCTCTTTTGCCCAAGATACTAGGTACATATCAAATTACCAACGATTGAATCATTAGTTAGGTATGAGAAAGCAGTCATAGCACCATATGCATCAAACATTCCATGGCCCCTTTCGCCCCTCTGTTATACAATTCCTTTGTGGGTGACATAAAGCTTTCATTCATTCTTGAAAATTTAGTTAAGATCTGTAAGGAAAAGGAATCGAATCTGAGTATCTCCACATTTCATTGGTTGCAGCATGAGTGTGTGTGTCTATTCTTTCATACAAATGAATCTTCTCTTAACTGATTGATGTTCACTTCAATTGAGAAATGTAACCAACCAACAAGTTACAACTATACTTGCCTGATAAACTTAAAAGAGAGAGAAGAAAGAAAGAAAGAAAGAAGACGCCATCAGCCATGGACAAGCCATGGAAAGGCTAAACCCCTCTTATTGATAACCATATTATAACATCCATACCTTAGCCAACCAACCAAAGATTATTCCGTGCTTGAAACGGTTGGAACCTTGAACCTTTCGTTGATCATCACCACCATCATCATCATTCATCATTCATCATCCATCATCCATCATCAAAGGGTGACCATCCATCTATGATGAACCTTTAACCCCACCATAACTGATCTTCCATATCATATACGGGGGATGAACAAAAGAGAGCAGCAGGAATAGCAGCAGCAAGAGCAGCAGCAGCAGCAGCAGCAGCATAGTGAGAGAGAGAGGAGGAGTTCAATTAGAGCAAAGAAAGGAGTGTCTACTTATTAATCACTAAGATAATAATTACGATCAAGCTAAAAACCAATCAACTCTTCTCTCCCATTATTAGGAAGAATACTTTTCCCTTTTTTTCCCCCATTACTTGTTACACCCTTTTTTACTATCATCTCCACCTATCCTTACAGACTACATACCTCATACCTCATACCTCATACTTCATACTTCATACCCTGGGCAAACCTAAACCTACCACCTTTGTACCAAGTACAACCTAACCCACCAACCTCCTCGAAACCTAAAAGCTAAGGAAATAGGAATTTCAAACCCTTCAGTTCCCTATCAACTTTTATGTATCATTACCCTCAATATTCTCAATATTCTCAATACTCTCAATTGATTAAATTCGGTATGATTACCTCTTGATACCGAACATTGTACAATCTTTCATAATTCACTCTAATATTGATTCATTGAACCAAATCGTTGTCTTTGTCGCAATAGATACCACAAGTTCATCATTACAACTGCAACGGTCCGCCATCCTACAAGCAAGACATACTCTCAACTCGCAGCTTCTTCCATACATTAGGTACTTTACCCAGTAACACAAAATCAGGAGAATCAAGAAAGACCTCTTGAAAAGTCGTTAATTTACAATATATCTCTTCTTCTGGGTAAAATTAACAAGATACAACCATCTATTGTCCCAATCAATCCCGATCCTTCCTTCTTGGCTTGTCGTTGGGACTATCTTGGGGTTACTTCAACTAACTACCTACCTACACCTACCTACCTTACATTCCTCCTGATTCGGCCTACGCACCCGGCCGTTTGCTGACTGTCGATCTATTACACTCGACAACAAGCCATTCTATGCCGACACTCGGATTTTTGAAGAAGAAACGGACGAAGGAGTCTCCGGGCATAACTTCTCCAACTTCTAGTAGTAGTCAAGCCACAAGTCCGATAACCCCCACATCATCAAAAGGATTCGATAATTCAATAGCTTCTATCTCTACCCAATCTACCTTGCCCCAATCCCAAGAGCACGAGGCCCTGCCAACGACTACCTCTCGCACATCTGATCAGCCTACTGGCGTGGGCAAGAAAGCCTCAATGACACACGGAATAACTCAACAGCAGCAATCTGCGCAGATAAATTCGGAACAGCAGCAGCATAGACAAAACTCTCCAAGTATCAACAACTTGATTCATCCACCACAGCATGACGGCGCGAGCCAGTCATATCCGACCCCACCAACCTCCTCTCAGACTTCGATACATCCAAATCCTACAACCGGTAACACCACGATGCAAATGGATGCTTCGCAGCGGCAATCGCAGCCATTATTACCCAACCCACCACAGATTAGACAAACTAAAGGGAAATATTCATTGACGGATTTCGATATCCAACGTACATTGGGTACTGGGAGTTTCGGGAGAGTTCATTTGGTTCAATCGAAGCACAATCAGCGATACTATGCCGTAAAGGTATTGAAGAAGGCTCAGGTACATAAGATGAAGCAGGTCGAACATACCAATGATGAGAGAAGGATGTTACAAGAAGTCAAGCACCCATTCCTCATTACTCTGTGGGGTACATTTCAAGACTCGAAGAATTTATACATGGTTATGGACTTTGTAGAGGGAGGTGAATTATTCTCTTTGCTGAGAAAGTCACAAGTACGTTAAAAGTTACCATATCCTTGATATAAACTAATGAATTTCTCCCAGAGATTTCCGAATCCAGTAGCCAAATTCTATGCCGCTGAAGTTACCCTGGCTCTTGAATACCTTCATTCAAAACATATCATATATCGAGATCTGAAACCCGAGAATTTACTTCTTGATAGGCACGGACATCTCAAGATTACTGATTTTGGTTTTGCAAAGAAGGTTCCAGACATCACATGGACATTGTGTGGAACCCCGGATTACTTGGCACCGGAAGTAGTTTCGAGTAAGGGCTATAATAAGTCTGTAGACTGGTAGGTTTTTACCCCTTTATCACGTATCGCTTCTCCTTGTAGAGCGAAGCGAAAAAGCCTCCACGGCAGTGGCCCAGCGGAGCGTCATAAATCAACACCTTCCTCTCTACATGGCTTCTCTTATGGGGGCAAGCCCCCAAACCCCCGTCCTCGCTGCGCTCGATTGAATTTTTTTCTATCCTAGAATGTTGTCCTAGTCAGCTAACAATTCGGGTCAGGTGGTCACTTGGTATATTGATTTTTGAAATGCTTTGTGGTTTCACGCCATTCTGGGATGGAGGTTCTCCTATGAAAATTTATGAGAATATTCTTAAGGGAAGGGTCAAATATCCTCCCTACATTCATCCAGATGCACAAGATTTATTACAACGATTAATCACAGCGGATCTCACCAAGCGTCTTGGCAACTTACATGGGGGTTCCGAGGATGTTAAGAATCATCAATGGTTCGCCGAAGTAACTTGGGAAAGGTTATCCAAAAAGGACATCGATGCGCCTTATGTTCCTCCTGTTAAGGCTGGAGTTGGAGATGCTAGTCAGTTTGATAAGTATCCCGAAGAGAACGAGGCATATGGTCAAACTGGACATGATGAGTAAGTAAATTTTTTATACTTCTTCCATACCCAAACTAACAACCATCAGATTTGGGCACCTATTCCTCGATTTCTAAACAAAAGTTTTATACTCGGAGTCTCGGAGCTAGGCCAATTTTTCAAAGAAGGCCTCATTTTCTTTTGTAATTTGCAGTTTAAACTATTCTTCTGCACATATATTACAGTACGGACAAGAAACATTCCGTCCTAT
Organism: Myriosclerotinia scirpicola; assembly: GCA_002162505.1. Classification (NCBI taxonomy): domain Eukaryota; kingdom Fungi; phylum Ascomycota; class Leotiomycetes; order Helotiales; family Sclerotiniaceae; genus Myriosclerotinia; species Myriosclerotinia scirpicola. Next base: position 1,217,937 of record NGKG01000009.1, on the reverse strand, counting down.
CATCTCTTTTTGTTTCACAAGCATTGGATTGGAATATTTGGTGGTTTGCTCTGGCTTACAGCTCATTTTATTAAAGGGGTGGCGGGCGGTGTTGGTTTGGCTGGTACTAATAGTACGGAAATAAGCGATTGTTGTGATGGGATGTGGGATTTTAGTCCACTGATTATTTTTTTGGAACTGAGAAGGTGATGGATGATGTTGAGGGGTTTGTTGCAAACCCTTGATGTGTGGAATGGGGATGAGCATACTGATGGATACTGATACCAATGTTCGATATGAATTGATGGAAGCGACAAATCGATGTTTATGCCCCGTTGTATGGAATGAAATAAGATGAAACGGGTGATTTGGTGTGGGTGGATGGAGGGAAGGAGGGAGGGATGTACGGAGGGATAAAACTCGATATTAGTTATCTGGCAGAAGGAAAAGAAGTGAAGTGAAGTGAATGGAATGGGGAAAGGGGAAAGGGAAAGGAGTGAAAAGGAGTGAAAGGAAGTGAATGGAAGTGGAAGGAAGTGAAAAGAAGTGAAAAGAAGTGAAAGGAAAGGGAAGGAAGAATTTATTATCCGGTTCGTATTAGTGAGAATGGGATATTTATATTCTTCTTGAATTTGATGTGTGTGGATGTGTGTGTGAGTGGGTGCGGGTGCGGGGTTTGAAGTGAAGTGAAGTGATATAATGTAATGTGAAGTGATGTGAAACAAGTGGTGAATGAGTGGAGATTGGTAGATGGAAATTGGCAAATGGAAATTGGCAAATGGAATTAAATGATGCTTTCTGTTGGTTCTTTGAGGATGGATTTCGGCGGGTGAGGGTGAGTGGGATTATGGGGGTGGGGGTGGGGGTTGATTGGGTGAGATTGGGTGAGATTGGATGAGATTGGGTGGGGGAGTGAGGGTGGTGAGGGTTGGATGGTGAAGGTGGTGAGGGTGATGAGGGTGGTGAGGGTGGTGAGGGTGGTGAGGGTGGTGAGGGTGGTGAGGAGTCTTATGGGTTTTGATATGGTGAGATGGTGATGTGGTGATATGGTGATTATAAGGAAAGGTAAGGAAAGGTAAAGAAAGGAAAAGGGGGGGGATATGAAGGAAGGGAAGAGGAAGAAAGGGGAAAGGAAGAAGAAGGGAGGAGGGGGGGATTTAAAAGGAGAGGAGAGAAAAGAGGAGGAAGGAGGAAGTTGAATGGATTTTTGGGGGG
>NGKG01000009.1:1198404-1209737 GCA_002162505.1 Myriosclerotinia scirpicola | reverse complement strand
CTACCTACCTACCTACCTACCTACCTACCTACCTACCTACCTACCTACCTACCTACCTATTCCTCCCCTCCCCTCCCCTCCCAAAATCACAAAATACCTAGTACAGTAAGTAGTTCCTCAACCCCTTACTCGTCTTCCATCTCTATATCGACGACTTTCCCCCCCTTTTTCATTGGATTGCTATAATACTTAAATCCCCTTCGAACTCCCTAATCTACCCTCGGAACTTTCTTAACTTTAATCGTATTACTTTCGTTGGCTGTATAGTGTACCTAGGTAGGTAGGTAGGTATGGATAGGTATGGATAGGTATTCGATGCGTAAGAGAGAGGTGCAAGTTCATCACTCGGTTTTACTTGAGAAGAGTAGTTATTTGATTAATCGATTTTTTTTTATAAATTCTGTCAATTCAACGAGTAGCTCTATTTATACTTGGGTTAATAGAGATACTAAAAGGAGGGAACGATATCTTGTATTTCTTCCTTTTACTTCGGATTTCTTTATAGTAGTAATAGTGTAGTCCACGTATATGTAGTTTGTAGTATCATTTGATTACCACTCACTTATTCCCCTTAAGAACTTCACACGAACTTTTAATTATAATATCTCATCAGCACCTCCTGAGTAACTCAAGCCATCCATCCCACTACTATCTTCCCATTAGATTTCCCCATCCGGCTCTCCATAGCTCGACATCCCATCCTCAATACTTTAACATCACCCACTACCCCCTCTCTCCTCCTCTCAAACGAAATCTGCTTGATACCTAAAATTGCAGCGGCGTTGCAATATCTCGAGTGAGAATATTGGTGCGTACTTGGAGCTTTCGATTTAGGGTTGCATGTTCGTTACTTCGAGTCTTATTAATTACACTTTTACATTCCTTTCGGGTGTTTATGGTAGGAAAGGTAAGGATAGGGAAGTTTTATATCGTATACTAGTAGGTATACTATTACTATATATTTTCCAATCGATCTACAGGTCAAGGCGAACCTTTCGATATCTAGGAGCTACAGTAGAAGCAAACCCCACCGAGGAATTCGAGGGAAAGGGATACGAAGATTTAAAGGTTGCGATGGGTAGTGATTCTTTCGGATTTTATTCATTCGGATAATAGGGGTGATGTAGATGGTTGGTAGTTGGAGTAGAGGTGTTATTGAGAACAAAAAAGGAATGATAAGCTGTGCGTCGTGGGATTCTTAGATGTGTAAGGTTTGGTGCTTGGGATATTGATGGGTGGAGATGATGGAAATGGGAATGGGAATGGAAATGTAGAGGTGAATGGATATTAGAGGATGTGTTTGCAGATTATCGGTTTTATTGTATTGTATTGTATTATCAGAATGATTCTGAGATGTCGGAATATATCTCGATGGATCTGATGGGGAAGGATTGGGTGATTTATATCTTATATCTTATATATGTGGCTACGAATACTTTCATTCAATGCTATGCACTTGATATTGAGAAGCTGGGTTTCTTTGGGAGTCGGAAGGGAGTAGTTTGGTGATGTGGAAGATAGAGTGATGGATTGCTTGTGACTTGCAAGTTTGGAACTGGATATGAGGAAATGGGGAAATGGATAAACGAGAAAGATTCTCAAAGTTCCATCGACGCATGTTGAGACTGAAAGGGGAATCAATGCTTTTATTTAATCTATCTACCATCTACCACGGGAACGAAAGGAAAGCTTCATAAGGATCTCGATGGTTTAATCGGTGTGTTAGTTGTGTTAGTTGTGTTACGTCACTTACGTGTGATAATGGAAGAAGATGGGAACGATATGGTGAGTGGTGATTTAGATGGATGGTGGTGGAACTTGGTGTGGAGTGGGTGGTTGATGGTTTTACTTCTCTCTCTTTTTCTTTTTTCTTGTCTTTCCTTTCCTCTCCTTTTTCTTTCTTGTCTATCAGATCTCATCCCGCTAAGCTGTAGCAAGCGATCTGGATTATGTACCTAGTACCTAGGATTCGAGAAAAGTAGGGGGCTACTGCTGGATGGAATAGAGATTGAGATTGAGATTGTGAGGGTGGTGTTGGTGTTGGTTGTTTTGATGGGGGGGAAGGAAGTACGAGGTGGGAAGTAGGAAGTATATGTGGGTTGAGGAATTATATTTTCCCCCTCAAATGAGGGGGGGGGGGTCGAGAAATCAACGAAATGGCTTGATATAACTGTAGGGAAAGTGTTGTAGATGATGGAGATGAAGATTTCTTGGAGGATTATATGGGCGATTATACACCCTTATTTCTCCCCTCCTCTCCTCTCCCCTCCCCTGCACATTTTCCGTTTATCTTTTTTGTTTGTCTTTGTATATACAGTTTACTGATATAATGAATAGGTATGAAATATACAGTATATCCTCCCCAATGCAAAATCCATGCCTACTTTACAGCACATTATCTCGAACTCGCTAACATCTCAAAGCCGATTTTAATGGAACCAAGATCATAAAACTCGAATGCTCGAGTGGATATACAGATGGTATTAGCAGGTAGTCCTGCTCATGCTTCTCTTTCTTCTAATCGTAATATGGGTATTCTTTGGCGCTTGAGTCGTTTCCCGTCTCATACATTCTGCTTCAAATCAATCATAAGAATACTTAAATATCGCTGTTCTCTCCGTCTTTACTTTGGATTTTTGCCGCTATTTATAGGGGGTTACTTGTGTTAAAGGGTATGGAATTCTTGCATTTGTATCTGAATTTGCATATAAATTTGCATATAAATTTGCATTTGCATTTTCATCTACATTTTCATCTGCATTTTCATCTGCGTCAGTTTCGGTTCTTGGTTCTTGTAGATGCAATAGAGATGCTAATGAATGGATGAATGGATCGATGGATCGATGTATGGATGGATTTTACAGATATTATGTGGTACAGTTTGTGTTTGTGGGTTATTTCGGGCAGACCTCTAGCTGGCGAATGAATGAATGAATCACGGAAGCTTGGAATATGAAGACGTTTTCTGAATATTCCCATCGAGGTCAGACTCCGAATAATGAGATCTGCAGATATCGAAGTTTTAATAAACCTTTGTTACAATGGGATGGAGTTTTAGATATACTAGCTTATAGCACAGGCAGCGCGGAGGTCGTAGTGAGAAAAGTTGGGGTGGTTTTTTTTTTCATTGTTAATGATTCATGATGAGGGAGATGACTTTCGAATCGGTGTTTGGGAATGCAAAGGTGGGATTGGTAGAAAGGAAAGTGGTGGAGGAATGGGAGACTCTATACTATATTGCACGTAGGAGGTACACATCTAGGGGGGTTTTCAAGTTAGTTGGTAGGTTATTTTAGGGGGTTAATGCCTCCAAGTACCGAGCTTCATCATATAGTAGTATATATCAATCCCCGGTGAGCTGCATGTGCGATTACAATCACCGGTGAGGCCCTCTTTCATCATAAGCTTGTGGTGCAATGAGTAATATTATCAGGAGCAGTGTGTCGATAGTCCGGACTGCATACCGATGATCAAAGACTCTTGAATATTAAAATCATTTTAAATATAAGAATTATCTAAATGCTTCTAAATGATTAGATGGTTAAAACGAAAGAATGAAAAGTGCCGTATTGTTGGACTGTAGTCCGGACTACTGGAAACATTGATCAGGAGCTGCCACTTCGACCGATCATCACTCCTCACAAACTATATTACTACTTTCAGGTATAACATGAAGCATAACCAGAAGAATCAGCGCATAAATCTGAAGTCTGACGATGATAGTCGATAGATATAGTAGGTTTACCAAGTTCTCGGGATTTATCCCTGCTTCAGCCTTACATGTTACTCTGTATCTGCCCGGTTAATCTTTTCAGACTACCGTATAGCTATTGGGATACTTGAATAAATGATTAGTAGTATATGCTAGATGTAATCAATATAAGGCCGACTACCTAGGTTCAACTATCTATTACGTGCATTAGCATACATCTAATCTATATTTCTCGCTACTTTGTATCCATCTTAACTCAACAATAATGCAAACATCATCTGCATTAACATTACCTAGGTAGTACCAGAGTAGAAAATCATATTCAAAGTGAATCAAGCATTTGACATAAACGCCAGAAGTTCCATGTATGCGGGGTAAACTATTTCTATATTTGAGTTTGTCACATCCAAAAATAACTTTGGAACATGGGGGTGGGTGCACGGGATATATATCTAGGCGCCCGGAAGGAGTAGGTTTGATAAAATCACATCTCAACTAATGCTACATAACAACCTTGACGCAATTCACAATTACCATAAAGGTGTGCATATATCTACTTTAGTACTTCACTTAGTAATCATCAACATCCAAAAATAAATCCAACCTATCGGCTAATGGTAAACGACATGCAAGATGTTATTTTAGGAACACACTACCAATGACAAAGTTTGATCTCACCGTGCTCACGAAACTTTTGATGCTGGACTATTTGCGGGATTTTATCAAAGCTTCATGATCCCCTTGATCCATTTGCCTTATCTACCATGTTAGTTGCATGTGGAGGCTACCCGTTGGGTGGGAATCGTGCATCGGAGAGTTTATTTTGAGTATTAGCGTCATGTTTTTTATATCTTCTGGTTTGTATATTAGTTGGCTGACTCCCTGAGTTAAGTATTTATTCATCGCTTTATCTTTTCATATCAAGTATAAGATAGACGAATAGTTATCTTTCAATAACATCCATCTACACTCCCATCATCACAGTCAAGATGCCTATCTCAAAGAATAGTATCTCTTCTCCTTTAGAAGCAGGCGCATCATTACTTCAACCAATGCAATTACCATCCGAATTACTCGAAGCACTCGACTACGTATCGAAACGTTTGGTACGAAAGAGACTTCATCTATCATTGATTGTCGTCAAAAGGGATAATCCAATTCAAAGCCCCGCTATTTCCAAAGCTATCACCGCACCTGGTTCTTATTCTCTCACTGCATCACCATCAACCCTTCTCTACAACAATGCACCACTCACATCCCACACCCGCGATATTTCACCCACCAATCGAGGCATTTCTCCACTCAGTTCCCGCGCCTCAAGTCCAACTAGTACTACATTCTCCAACTCACCTTCGGAACGCTCAAACTCCACAACCACATCCACCCTCTCCACCTCCACCATCTACCTTTCCCGCACCAAATACCCCGGCCTCCCCTCGTCCCCCAAAGACACCATGGCCCACCACATGCGCGCCTCCATATCTCCTCCCTCATCCCCCTCACACCCAACTCCCGAATGGACATCCCCTGATACCCCCAATCGATACGGCATCACGCTCATGCACTCCACAACCCTGACTCCCCGCGCCGAGCGCATCTTGCGAGCCACCATCTCGCGGGCCGAGAGGAAATTCCCGGGTATCGGAGGAGATTGGCTGAGTGCAGCATCGTTGACGAAACCGATTGAGGATATCGGGACCCAGGATCTCATTCGCCGATCGCTGGCGCAAAATCGTCTCGTGTTTGTTTCTGCGGGATTGTCGCTCTATTCGCTGGATTATTTGTATACGTTTAAATGCGCATTGCATGCGTATTCGAGGAGTCTTTCGATGGATGATATGGTTGTTGCGGTTGATGAGTTGAGACGCTTGGTTTTGGGGAGGGATGGGAAGAGGGTTGGGAGAGGCGAGTTGGCGAGGTGTTATGAGTGGTTGGGGATTTCGCTGAGCGCATTGTGTGATGTTGATGAAGGGTATAAGAAAGCTTATGGTGGGATGACGAGACAAGGAGCGATTTCTCATGAAGAAGTGAGGAGTTTACCGTGGTTGAAAACTTCTTTTGTTGGGGAGGGGGAAGAGGGGGGTGAAGAGGATTTGGTCGAGGTGGGAGAGAGTGCGAAGGGGAGGGATGGGGAAAGTCCGATTTGGGAGAGGGGAAGTGGGGGGGAAGAAGATAGAGGGCCGTTTTTTAGGGGAGAGAGAACTCCGAATCGCATGGAGGATGTTAGTCCCGGGACTAGAGGGGAGTGGGATTATTTGATGAGGGGGGAGAGGAGGAGTACGTTTATTCGGGTGGATTGTTAGGTTGTGAGATTGATTTATTTCGAGTTTGGTATTTTCCTTTTCTGGTGTCGTTTTATAGGGTGTTGGGGGAGCGAGCAAGGAGTTACAATTGCTGGGTTCATATCCCGAGAACAAGAGCTGTGATCGGATGGAGTTTACTGGCTTTCATTTCTTTGGGATGGGATGGGATGGGATAGGAAAATTATGGAATCGGTACTACATACAATTACTTCGATATATATGTATATATTAGCTATTTATCCTCAATCTCCAATGTTCATACTATTCACATATTCATTCCCTTTTTCTCTGTATCGAGATTTCCATCTATATACTCATCATACATAGTGGAGTCATTTGTCAAACCCCTCACGTTTATCCTCTCAAACAGTCGTTCTACCTGTGAAATACTGGCCTAAACTCTTGATTTCATTGTTGTCAATGCTTGTAACGGCTTCGAATAATAGTAGCTCGTTATTAGGGACAGCTTCGAATATTGACAGCTTAATATCACAGAAATGCACCATCCCCTCGCTTATTTGTAAAATTGGTCGTGTCCGCTCACTGACTGGAAGAATGGGAAGGGAGGAAGGAGTTGCTTCATTATATGAGTGATCAAATAGCATGTCAATGTGTATATTCATGAACTAAAGATCGGGAAATAAAGTATACGGGTATCGGATTTTCATATTTTCATTACATCACCATCCTATCATACATTACATACCCTCCTCCCCCCTTTCTCATTTGCCCTTCGCCTTAAGTCCCAACCCTAAAACCAATTAACCTACCACCCATATTTACTCCCCGCCTCCTTCCTATTATTCCTCCCCGTCGCGAAACTCTCCTCGAGCGCCTCCTTCTGACTCTGCGCCGCCCCAACCAACTGTTTCAAACTATGTTTACCAGGCGCAATAGCCCTAACGGGATTATGTACCACTTGTTCACCCGCCGCGCGTAATTCTTCGTTATGTGCGTATTCTTGATCGGTGTTGAAATTTATAATTTTAGTTGCTGCGTGCCCAGAATTCCCAGGGCCACTTTTTTGTCGACCGAATAACTGGCGGCGTTCAGCGGCCGAGAGATGGAGAGTGTCGGCTATGGAGGAGAGGGATTCGGTGTTGTGGGTGTTTACGGGAGGGGTGGGCGCGAAGGGGAGGGTGTGCGTGGTGGTTGGGGTGTAGTCTTCGTAGGTGGGTTCTTGTTCGGAGGAGGTGGGTTGGTATAGCATTGGTTTGTATTCTCCATTAGAAGTTGTGTTTGGGGTTGTGTTGACTGATTCTACTTCGAGGGAGAATAATGACACTTTTGGTTTCGGCGCTGCCTTCCCAAGATTCTGTGGTGTAGCTGGTGTGCTGGTTTGTGGTGTTGAGGTAGAGGCAGAAGGTGTAGACGTAATTGAGTCTGGTCGTTGTATCTTCTTTTTTGCTGTCTTCCTTGCGACGGACAATGGTTTGAACATTAATGGTTTCCCAACTAATTTGACCTCATCCGCTGGTTTCTGTTCATCAATCAATGATTTTGGAGAAGGTAAATTCAACCCAGATCCAGTAGCTGCCTCCTCATCTCCTGCATGCTCGCTTTCCGTATATTCCCTCTCAGGTTCAGGCTCTCTACTAAAAGCAGGGGCAGCTCCAGTCTTCAAACTAACACCAGCTCCCAAACCACTCTTTCGCGCCCCATTTCCACCACCTAATGTCGCATTTGTAGATTGTCCTGTTCTTTTTGGAGCTGGCAAGAATGAATTGAACCCACTAAAAGCTCCACCACCACCAGTCTTTACGCGCTTTGTTGGTGGTTCATCGGATTTGGTATCGTCTTTTAAAGATGCTTGTGGTAATGATACTTTGATTTTACCAGGATTTGATCTATCGACCACTTTTTGAAAGGCCGGTTTACCAGATGTAGATGTAGATGTAGATGGTTTCGGCGCAGTAGTCTCTGGAACATCTGAATCGTCCGAATCTGAATAATCGACCAGTCCCATTGTTGCGATAATTCTTGATGATTTTGTTTGTAATGATAATGGGCTCGTGAGAAGAGAGTTACCTAGATAGGAATGAAAAGGTTATCGCCACAACGAAATCTTAGCGTACGTACTTGTACCCCAGGTGCCCAGATAACCTAATAACCTACTGTAAGGCTGAGCTTTGATAATGAGTTTATCGAAACTTCAATCATTCATTATTACCTACCTACTTTCATGAATTGTGAAAGCTTAACGATGACTTGAATAAATTCACCTCCTACTGTTCTTTTATACTTAGCTACGAGCCGGTGATCGTTTCTTTACATTATTTATATTCTATTTCTACTATGTCGGTCATTCAAGTGGAAGAGTAAGATTTCTCTATTATCTTCATTTCTATCCCACTTCCCTAATCTCAAGCTGACGCGTTACACAGTCTTGTCTCTTATCAACTGAGATCAAATTATTTAAGCAACATCGCAGATGGTGTTGGTGAGCGACTTATAACAATTAACGATGGTTTTCTAAATACTCCGGGATTCAAAGCTGCTGGATGGCGCACGAATGCCGCGAATATAAAACGAACACATTCCCCACCAATACCAACAGCTATCGCATCAGAATATTTTCAGGCACCACCTAGATCAGCTGGTCTGGCACCTTCTGGTCTTGAGGATGAAGTTGAAGAAGGAGGTTTGCTCACAGGAGGAGCAGGGGATACGGTTGGGCCAGGGATTGCTACGAAAAGGAGGCGCAGACGAGAACAGATGGAGGAGGAAGATAGTAGTGATTTGAGTGATGATAGTGATGATGATGGAGATCAAAGGGCAGCCCAACAAATCAAATTCTCTAAAATGCCTATACGAAATCGTTCTGGTTCTTCTCCTATAAGGGGATCCAATCTTCGACAATCTACCACTGCGAGTTCTCCTTCACGTACTCCTGGACCTGGCATAAGAAGAGGTTCCCAATCTGCTGTAGAAGTTGTGAAAGAACGAGCAAGGAGAGATACTGTTACGAGTAGTGAGATGTCATCTGACAATGAGTTCGATGCATCTGCTTTTCAAAGACAGAGAGAATCAAATAGGAATGCTGCTAGAGCCGGTAGAACGGTTCGAACGCATCCATCGGACCCAGATGTCGGTGTGAAGAGACAAGTAAGCGATCTGTTGGAAGAAGAGGAAGAAGATGAGGATTCAGGATCAGATATGTCTTCTACATTTGGTGGTAGCATCGACAGCGCATCTATATTAGATAGTGTTGATGGACCGATAACTGCCGCAACAGAGCATATTGGCAATACAATACCTCGAGAACTTATACGATCACCGACGAAGAGATCAAAGCCCGCACCTCCAGTACTTCAAGCCCTACCACCTCCTCGTCCCATTAGTACGATACAACCTAAAAGTTTGTTGTCAGCAATGATTATGGCCAAGCGAACGAAAGCTGCTATGCCATTTGAAAGTTTTGCATCTCTTTCTGGACAAGGAGATCCCAATCCTATTAACATTCGCATATTAGCACCATTTGCTACTTCAACGACAAAGCCTTACGAGGTTCTGATTAGGAGAACCGTTCATGAAGATGAAACACACAATCGACCAGTAGCTATTACCGATTTGATCGGTTTGAGCCTATGGAGGTACTTTGAGGAAAAGATAGAACCTGCAATACCCCCTGAAAAATTGAATGTTAATCGATGGATATTACGGATGGTCGATGATGGGGAGGTAGACACTGATTTTCCACCTCTCGATCGTCTCAACGCAGTTACCAAATTTACATACGCCAATAATCGAGCTGCACCTAGATCGAGATCGAATTCTAAACCTTTTGATGAATTTGCTTTGGTTGCAGCAACTGATGAACAATTCGAAGAAAATCAAAAGCTCACTCCTCAGTTCAAACAAGAAGCTGTTGCTACATCCGAAGCGGAAGAAGATTTTACTCCTATCAATACGCCCAAACCTAATACCTCATTTCCTCTCGGTACACAACCTCATCAGAATCCTCTCCTTACAACAATGACTGCATTAAGGAAAAATTCCACGTTGGCAGATGCACCTACGATTGGAACGGCTCTTACTCAACCCACTTCCCGCGGTGGTGGTACTAAGAAGATATTGAGTATTAACATTCATTCAATCAATGCTACACCAGGACAAATGGTCGCTCTGGAAGTCACCACCGATACATACTTAGCAGACGTCCTCGATACCGTTTGCAAGAAGAGACAACTCGATAAAGCGGGTCACGTTCTCAAACTCACCGGATCCGGAACCGTCGTATATCTCGATAGAACCGTAGGATCCATAGGAAATTCCTCTGAACTCGATCTCTACCGCCGCCGCTTCGCCACCGACGGCCCCCTAACCATGACTGGTTCCCCCTCAAGCAGCACCCCCAACTCCTTGATAACCGATCAACACCGCTCAGACCCTCGCAAGACTCGAAAAGGAACACAAATGTTAATCCCACATCCTCTTATGGAATCTGTTAAACAAGATGAGCTCGGTTCAGCAAATTATAGACGATATACTGTGTGGAGAAAACAACCCATGAGGTTTGTGGGCATGAATGAAAGGGTTATTGCTATTGATGGAGAGTATCTTCATATTTTGCCTGCGAGTACTGGGAAGACTATGTTTGAGGGACAGGGCAAGACGACCACGGTGCATTTTAGTAACGTGGTGGGATGCAAGGTGACTCGAAGACATCCGACCAACTTTAAAGTAAGTCATCTATTCATCCATACCTTTCTCTCGCCACCCCCTTCAACCCAAAAACTAATACCCCTCTCCCCCATAGCTCATAGTCTACAAATCCCGCGAAGAAAAACGCTATGATTTTGAAACAAAGAGCGCAGATGAGGCTGCAGAGATTGTTTATGAGATTAAAAAGGGAATTGCTCCATATCAAACAAATAATTGAATTGAAAGATTATTTACCCTCAAGAATTGGTCATGACATCATCACACTCCATACGTATAAATGTGCCTTTATATGATACTAATACCCTATCCTTTAAACCTCTATGACGTCGCTTAAGTCGCTTATATCCCTCTTGAGTCTTGACCTATCTTAGTGTATCAGCCTCGAATATATATTATCCTTAAATCTATACATCTACATCTACATCCACATCCACATCCACATCCACCTATACCTACGCGCGCCGCACCAGCCAGAGAGCCATTTCGCAGGTCCTCGGGGTATCATAATCTTCATAATCACATATCTTTATCATCACCTCCCCTCCCCTCCATCCCAGCGCCACCCCCATCCCCATCTCTAATAAAACACCCATTTACCTACCTACCTACCTACCTACCTACCTACCTACCTACCTACCTACCTACCTACCTAC
>NGKG01000009.1:1170819-1198272 GCA_002162505.1 Myriosclerotinia scirpicola | reverse complement strand
CCCCCCCAGCCTTTTCCTCCCAGCCCCAGCCACTTCCCTTCATATTTCCACCGAAGGATTTTTCCATAAAGAGAGTCTAGTTCCTCAACTATAGTACCATCATAGGTAACAAATCATAACAAATCATAACAAATCATAACAAATCATAACAAATCATAACAAATCATAACAAATCATAACAAATCATAACAAATCATAACAAATCATAACAAATCATAACAAATAATAACAAATCATAACAAATCATAACATCACATCACAAGACATCACAAGACATTATAAGACATTACAAAACAAAACTATAAGCAAATTCTTATCCCGAATATCTGGCTGAATAGTAGATTTAGATGTGATGATGTGATGATATGATAATTCAATAATTTGATAATTAATAGTAATGATAATGGTTAGTAGTTGGTAGTTAATAGTTGCAGATAAGATCCATAGGTTAAGTAAGTAAATAAATAAATAAATAAGTAAATGTTATAACCATAGAATAAATAATCTATCCATCCATCTATTTTCAAATACCTAAAGTATAGTTCAAAAAAACACCTAGTTAATACCTACCTAGTTCAATATATAATACTCGAGTATACAGCTGCTATATTTATTATAGTAGATTATCCGATTTAAAGTAACCTTAGAGATGTACAATATTATATCGGGTCGGGTGTTGAAGCAAGTCCATATGCATTTTTGAGACGTCCCCCCTTCCCCTTCTCTTACCTTGGAGACCTTGAGTTGATGTATAACCTATAGTGATGTATGTGGTGATGTATGTGGTGATACAGGTATTCAATGGGTGCAATACTTCCCGTATATTTTTCAATCCTAGTTCGTCTGATAATAAGTTGTATTTGTGTATAATGCGTAGCTTTATTGAGAAGGCCAGACCATGACTCCAGAATAATGTCATTATATACATTTCCGAGTCCCCGAAATGAAGAAATTTCAAATAATTCACCCAACAAAAGCAATGGCACATTTGAGAATCGCATATAGATATTCATCGATAATATCTAGGTGTATAATCACCATCCATCAGCATGCTATCGTAACTTTTCTTCATCTCCCATCACACTCTCGTTTCCCCTTCGAATTCGCCCCTGATAATAATTTCCGATAGACTGCATAACGCCACCCATCATCTAATCATTCATTCATCCATCCCTACCATCCATAAGATAAAGAAAGCTAAAAACACAGTAAGAGAAAAGACAAAAATATTATGAGTGATTTATTCCATCCACTGAATCAACTCCATTCATCCCAATCCAGCCCAATCCATTCCCATTCCCAATATTCATAACCAAACCCCACTGAAACCAGATGAAGTTCATCAAAAGTAGCAAAAGCCATTCCCCAGTATCCTTAAGTTAAAGGTCTCCGAAAAACATCGCCCCAGATGTAACGCCTGTTAGTATGGTTGTTGCAATTAACATTTGATTCACTCGGCCATTATTTAACACCCATCGTTAACCACACCTGATACGCCAAAACAGACTGAAGAATTTTGAAAGCTCCGCGGGCTTGTAATCAAAAGAAGGAAAATAGGGAAAATAGAAGGTGATCGTATCACAAAAGGCCATTTGAACAACAGCATTAGAGTTGTGCCTCTAACTCGCTATCCATAGGTTCGCCGATTTCCGTTATGCTGCCCATAGGATCATCAGAACCATATTCATCATCGGAGTTGCCCCAATCTGTAATTTGATTAATATATTAAAAATATGGTCTAGGATGCTATATCATCTTACCAGAAGCTTCCTCATCTGCTTCATCAACCATGACTTTTCTTAACTCTCGCCACAGAACTAAAAATTGTGAGTTGATTAAATATCAATATTAGAACGGATGTTTACTTACGATCCACTTGCCGCTTGTATTCATCGGCTGCTTGTCCGGGCTCAAAATATTGATGGCAAAGACCAACAACATTCTCGATATTAATCATAGCTGTTCTAACGGCTTGTGATCGTCTGACTATATAGATTTCATCCAGATATTCTAAACAAGCATTGCCCAGCTTTTGAGTCATTTGCATCCTGTATAGTGCCAGGTCTATTTCTTCCTCTGGTGCAGTGTTGTCCACCTCGAGACCCAGGTTGAACATAATTTCTCCAAGAAAGTCTTCAGTATCGGATCTGACAGTGCTTTCGAAATGAGTAAGAAGTGCAGGGGCCCATTGATAAACCGACGTTAAGCAAATTTTCATGATTTCTCTTCGAGTAAGGTTGTTGGAATTACTTCGCAAATTAACGAGATCTTTGAAGAACTGAATATATTCTGAGCCCTCGTTGTTGTCAATATCATTCGCAGCTTTAGCGACACAAGAAACTATAGTCGGAATAGCTCTTGGGGATTCTGAATGCTCGCAATACAAAATCGCCGCTCTCAAAAACGGACCCCAGGGTAATGAACTGTCCGGTTTGAAACCGCCAACGATAGCTTGAAACATGTATCTGTCCATTGAAATATCATCGGGAAAGTGTAGGAGCGTGGCGAGGATTGTTTTAGTTGCGTGCTGGTTCTGATTAATCGTGAGTAGCTTTTCAGTGAGGATATGGGCGTTGGTCCTTGTCCAGTGGAGATTGAGTTTACGTCTTTCTTCCCACGTGAAGTACAATTGATGGTCACCGTCACCAAGGGATAGCTGTAGACGAGAATTAGACTGATCGGGTTCAGAAGCTACCGGATCGCAAGCTGAGATGAGTCGAGATAAGAGGTCTATGACGCTGTCATAAGATACTGGTCTTGTTGGATTTCTCTTGATAACCATTTGAAGCATCCGTGTTAATTGAGGGTTATGGTTGTCCATAGTATCCGCACAAATGATATCCAAAGTTTTCATGAGGAATCCAGAGTCGAGAAGAACCGCTGCTTCGTTTTCCCCGAGCTTGGCAATGCTGGTGAGCAAGCCGAAGTATTCAGGCCAAGCTCTTAGACTATTATGAAAATTTTCATACAGTCGAATTAAGGCACGAACCACTTCTGGAAGCATATTCGGAGCTTTAGGGCCAGTGGGTCGTCCAACACTCTTGAGACCATATGCGTATTGAGCCCCATTCTTTATTGTTACCAACGCTTCGAGGACTGCATGGCCTACCTCTGTACGGACCATGATTTCAGGGCACTTCAGAAGCAAGAAACGGAACGAATCTGTGCATTTACAGAGATATTCAAGAAAGTCCCGGCTGCACTCTGGGCAAGCTTGACATTGTGCTCGCAAAGCATTTACGAATGTTCCAATGTCTGGGACATCTTTCGAACGTGCGACAACTTGGTCCAAATGACACATTGCAACCCACATGGCATCCTTTTCGAGATCGTGTGTATCCGAGCATTCCCCGTAATTCATCCTCTTGTTCAGATGCCTTGTGTTTTCAAACATATTCCGAGCGAATAGAACATGGGCAGGATCGTAAAGACAGTATTTACGCATCACCTGCTCGTTCTCCCGAGTTATGTAGTTCGCCTGTTGCTTGTCTACGACTGCCTTTAATGGATCGCGCATTTCAGGCTGGCTCTCATCAACAGCCTCTTTCGATGATTTTGCTTTCTTTACCATCAGTTCTTCCTTTGTGACGGTCAATGTTGAAGAACGTTGATAAAATAGCATATAGGCACTATAATTCTTTTCAAATTGCATGGGGTTATCAACAGTACCATGTTCAAGGCCACCGTAGCATGCTGCCTCCATGAAGGATGGATCCCAGGAAGTTACCGAGTCATCGTTGAACTCCACCCAATTCCCTTTGCCATCAAGTTGTGGCCGTTCTCGGATGAAAGAATAGTAATGGCCGGATTCTGCTGTTCCAGAGTGGACAAGAACACCAACGAGTTCAAAAATGTCCTCTTTAATTTCACCAGATTCGTTCATGAGGTATTCGACCTTGTATGGTCGCATATCGATCGATGGTGGAAATGTGAAGTGGTCGTTGATCTTATTACGTGTGAGTGTGCGAAGATTGAAATCGAATCTTTTCAAATGGAAGATCAAGTTATCTGGCACGTCCTTGAGACACGCTCGTTTGACTGCATCAACATGACGATTACAAATCTCGCACTTGTACTTGTTATCGCCTTCCATGGCCTCGCCTTCAACATAAGCCTGTAGACTTTCTTCAAGGGAACTTTTCC
Organism: Myriosclerotinia scirpicola; assembly: GCA_002162505.1. Lineage (NCBI taxonomy): Eukaryota > Fungi > Ascomycota > Leotiomycetes > Helotiales > Sclerotiniaceae > Myriosclerotinia > Myriosclerotinia scirpicola. The sequence goes on along the minus strand of NGKG01000009.1, from coordinate 1,194,129 downwards.
CCTTGATATCGCATTGAATGGCGGAGAAGTCTTCTAGCCTTCCTGAGATATGAGGGCACTCTTTAGACTTGATCTGCTGTACCAGTTTACCCCCATAAAATGACCGAACCTTGCGTTTGGCATCGTCTGTTAAGTTCTCACGCTCCAAACGATCGAAGAGCAGATTGTAAAATTCGTCGACATCCATTTGAACATGGACATCGATCTCAAGCTCTTCAAAAGTGGGAATAGACGCAGCAAAATTGCTTGGATCGACGCATCTTTTCATGCTATTTTGCATGAAAGAAAACAATCGTTTGGTTTCAAGGAGGAGCTTCTGTGATCCGGGAACAGGGATGTTTGATGAGAAGATGAACTCTCTGAATGACACATTCATGAATAGCTGCGTGGTCAGAGAGTTAAGGTAGCACGTATTGGAGAGATTCTTCAGGCCAACATATCCGGTTGGAGATCTGACATACTTGGATCTCTCAAAGCTCCCGGCCATATCCAAAGAATAAGGCTCATTGGAGTTAGAGTTATAAGGTATGACTTCCGCAAGTAGTAGCAATAACTCCTTGTACCGGTTAGCGTCGTCCTTGATTAGAGCAAATACCGTCTCTCCCATGATATTCCGGGTTCTAGAATTTATCAGTGGAATCTTTTGGGGAACGAGCCCATTCTCTTCAATATCCTTGTCCAATACAAAATCGGGGAACAAATGTTTTTTGAAAAGTTCAACCGCTAGATCTCCGCAGGTCAGCTTTTGTTTGGTTTGCTTCATGGTAGTTACAGCATGATGCAATAGGTTGATCAATCCTTGGGTAATCATATCAACCTTGTCAGGTAGTCCGACGTCTTCAAAGTTCTTATGCTTGAGAAGTAGATTGCCCCATTCCTGTGCAAGTTCATTGAGATCTAGATCGATTGGTGTCTCTAGTAATCTTTTGAATATCGTCAGTGCAAGTAGAAACGTCTCCTCGCACTGTTTAGGTTCCTTGGCAGCCTTGGGTATTAACTTGGCTACTATTGGCCATAATGTAATGGCAACCTCCGATGGGGAAACGCGAGCTGGACTAGGATTGAAGGTGCATTTGCTCATGATGTGCTTTAAGATGGCTTTTCTGACAAATGGGCGAATATCCTTCAAGAGAAGATCCTGTAAGAGAGTGCCTCCATTGAGATGGCCAACAAAAGTACTCCATAAAGCAGAATTTTGCGTCGCAACCTCAAGTATAGCTTCAACACTAGTCCATATCAGATGAACCGAGGTTTCTGTAGTTTTTACTAACTTGGCAGCGTATAGTAAATCTAGGAGACGTCCCAAAAGCTTGTCGTTAATACCAACCGTCGATGATTGGGGTAGAATAGGGTCTATGAAGAATTAGCTGACGAGTTTCCGAGGGAATGGATTGTCAATACCTTTAAGAAGAGATGCCAAGCTGCTGACAAAATGCATGGCTAGAGTCTGTCTAATTGCTTGCGGCGCATCACTCTGAAGGAACTTTGGATCGGAAATTGCAGCAACAAGTAAAGCCATCGCTCGATCATAAACAGCGACATCCACGGATCCCTGTTCGAGTTAGCTCAAAATCTCGGAGAGAAATGGATTACGAACCTTCAGAGGCTGAGAGGAAATATACTGCTTCAATCCATACAGACCATACAGGGCTTTGTATGGTTGTGCAAGCGGGAATATCTCGGTATAGGGGACCGCAGGATTGCCAATATCCTGTATAATTCTGTCATAGGCGGGAAATTGGATGAGAAATGAATATATCTAAATTAAAAGTTAGGAACTACAACAAACCATGAAATATCATTTATACATACCTTTTCTGCCAAAATTTCTTGCATACCAAGATAGCTCCAAAGTTGATCAAACTTCTTCGTAATCTCCAACTGGAGAGGACCATTGCTACTCGGTAATGGAGCGTCTGTATCATCGTGGCGCTTGACAAGAACAAGTCCATTTAAATTGAGATCTTCCACAGACTTACACAATTCAGTCGGGTCGTGTTTGAACTCCTTCCCACTGTAAAATACTCTGCAAGAAGTAAAGCCTGTTTCCTTTTGCAATTTTGCAAGCAATGCAGCAGCAGTGTCTCGCGCGCCTATGGTGAGTTCCTTTCTAGACGAGGTAGTTTCATCGAATGCTTGATACTGTATTGTGAGAGCAGCGCCCTGTACAGCATTTGATGATATAGAGACAGCAGGTTGCAATTTCGGGGTGGAAAAGTGTACGTTGCTTGAATAAGCCGTGAGAAATGCTTGCAAGGCTGCAAGTGATCGAGTGAAAAGCAATTCCTGTGCTTGAATCTGAGATTCCGTAATCACTATGACCATATCATCACCATCTCCGCTGGCTTCATCATTACTGCAAGTCTTCAATTTACCTGCAGCATCTGCTAATTTGTCCAAACATCGCGTAAGAAATGCTAGATGTAACTCCCGTGCCTTGTCGAAGGTTAGGCCTTTTATGAACGGACCGACGTAAATTCCGACAAGCTCTTGAATGGCCAGTTCATAGACTGCTACCTGGGGGGCACTCTCGATTATACGCCATAACTGTTCCATGGCAAGAAAGTCAAATGATAGATCCAGGATGCCATTTTTATTTTTGCGAGACTCCCTGCCTTTCTCCTCTAGCCAGAAATCAATAGCGCTCCTCACAAACAGCAAGGTGCCGTCCAGAAAGTAAAGAGGGTCCAGTTTTGGCAGATAACATTGAAAGCAAACGGAAAGGTATCTGTTGGCAAACTTTGTTCTCTGGAAAGCGTTATTCAAAATTCTCCAACCTGCTACGCGATCGGCGGTATCATTTGACTGAGCTCCCACCAACAAATTCCAAAGTCGTATGCCTAGTTCTGAATTGATAGTGTCGGGTTGCACCACAATTATTTCTAGTAAGATTTCGCGACGAGCAATATTCGCAGGGCTATCATAAGCCAGAGAGCGATTTCCAGCTATATTCAATTCAAGTTCATCGACCATTAATCTTGTGAGGCCATGCTCAGTAGTCAATGTATCGAGATCCGGCATCAAACTTTGATGAAGTAATGCACTGATGACACATATGCTGCCAGGTGCGGTGGCCGTTTTGTCAGAGATGTCCTTGATACAACTCAGGTAGATTTCTGTGCGTGCTTCCTCACCAGGTCCATGCACAAGCAATTCACGTAGATGATTTGCAGCGAAATTCTGAATCTCGGGATACCCGTTCGGACATTCATCGCTCGTAATTGATGACTCGCGGATTAGCCGGACGCATATGTCAAAAGGAGGAGCGTCAAGCTCCCTACGACCCAACTTGGATTGAATTTCTCTAAAAAGTTCTTCGCAGAAATCTCTCATTGCGATATTGAACGCTTGTATCGGAAGAGTAGCAACTTTCTGGCACATGTAGAGGCATGATTCATACTCGTATAAGCTGAGGACTCTTTTTACCATTCTCAGAATGGCTTCCACAACTCTTGGGTCCTGGCTTGTCATCACCGTTTGCCAGATGGTGTCAGTCTGCTCGTCGCTGTACGTCTTTGTTACAAGTAAAAAGCCCAGGATGTTGTTACTTTCATTGATGATTTCGGGGTGAGATCCAATACCGACAATATAGTCAATTAGCTTATGTTGTAATATCAACTTTGCAAAGTGGAGGAGGATTAAACCACCATTTGCGAATGATTCTTTCGATCGGTGACTACTATGAATATTCAAGAGGTCCCCGCACATAGTTGTGACGCCAACCACTCGAAGCTGCATCTGAGCTGATGTGATGAGTTTTTGGAGAATAGAAAACTTCCACTCAAAAGCAATTATCTTGCATAGGTTTGTATCTGAGGTGCCCGGGCAGATCTTTCTCTGTAGTTCAATCGAATCTTTTGCTGTTAAAGAGTTCCCCATTGAATGCCACAATATTTGCGAGAGAGAATGAATATGTACAGTTGCAGCTTCGGCGGAGAGAAACGTGACATTTTTCTCGATGATGGATTCCAACCCTGAAGACATGATGGTGAAAAATGCATATCCATTGGCCAGCTTCCGGGTGGCGTTGTCGAGAGTACCAGGTGCTAGATTTCTCTTAACTATCGAGGCGGCATGGATCATCCTCTCCACAAGTCTTGACGGTTCGGTCAAATTTTCAAATAGTCTTGGATGGTTTGTAATAGATCTCAACTGCCCTTCAACGTACTTGGTCAGAACAGGTATTGATGCGCCCCCAGCCTCGAAAGAAACTTGAAGCTCAGTAGTATCTTCTTCCCACCTCCATTGATAATAGTTCTCTACACTTCTTCCAATGTGATTTGGGTCTTCGATCTTTTGTAGGCGACTATAAGTTGGAAGTAACCGTGGCGATACAAGATCTGGCATTTGGTCTGTATCATATGATAACGTCTTGACATCCATCACAAGAAATTTCCCGGTCAGTTTGGCGTACCGACTAAGGAACTGGGTTAGGGATCGCGCGCGACGGTTATTTCTCAGCATGAAATTTCCAAAATAACGACTACCAAAAGTTAGCTTAAGACAATCGCTGTAATTGCAAGTACTACTAACGTTCGAAAATGCAATGCCCAGATCAACTCTGGAAACGTGAACCAAAACTCCCTATTTCTGGTGAATGCGCCATGTAACTCATTATCTGAATTGGCATAGCGTATAAAACTATCTATCCAGTCTCGAAGTCGTATAAATACATCTTCAGTTTCAATGGGATCTATGGTGATTGTTAGACATGTCCATTATCTCATAGTTGATCGAAAATCCATACCGTATTGCAAAAGGCGTGTAACCCTCTTGAGTGCCACAATCAAGTTTTCTCCGTGACGTTGGTAAGGGAAGTTATATAGAGGATCGACGAAAACTTCGTCCTCATCGATGATAGCCAGAGTTGGGCTTCGCTCACGATCATCGGAATTGTCAGGAAGTAATTCAACTTCCACAACTGGACTTCCTTCCGTTGCAGAAGGAGAAGAGGGAGTTTCAATGACTGAAGCTGGAGCGTTTGATAAAACATCGCTTTCGGATTCAATACTAATTCTGGCACCTTCATCTTCCACAATATTTGTCATTTTCGAAGGAGTGCTAGGAGAATCCGGGCTTATGATAATCGATTCTGATGGAGGTTGAGGAGTTCGCAGATTGATTGTACATCGACTTGGTGTTGCCTCGACTTGTGAATGTGCCGTGGTAGGTCTTGGTGGAGTGCTTGGTGGGAGATGATCGTGAAGCACGTCTGATTCATCCTTCTGTGACGACATCGAATCGGGTGGAATATCTGAAGCTTTAGTTGTATCGATCGACTTGCTTCTCGAACCACTTCTGGAAGTCTTTTGTCGCTTTCTCGCAGAATGTTGTTCGTTGTCATCAAATGGAAGGGGATGTGTAGAACAAGGCTCTGATGAGACCGCACGTTCTGGCGACGACTCTACCGGATCTTGGTCCATTGGGCAGGGTTGAGAAGTTGAATGAATGCGATGGAAGCTGTCCAGAACAGCAAGCGCTGTAGGGCAGAAAGCTTTTTCAAAGCTTCGCACAAAGCCCCCAAGAAAGTCGCATACGGTTATGAATTATTGAATTGACATTCCCCGCACAAGGTAGTGAATTTGGATGATTCGTGAATGAACCCAGGTAGATATACCGGTATGGCGGAACGAGAGGGGTAAAAGTAGGTAGAACCGTATGACGAGAATTATGAGATTCAAATAAGTCTTATGCGATTCAAATGTAGTCTTGGAATGTAGACTTGTTACCGGTTCCCTGGTAGAGATCTATCTAGTTGGTTTGGTGATGTGGTGGGTTAAAGGAAAATATGATTGTATTGGTGTGGGAGAGGAGGGAAGAAAAAGGTACGTAGTTACGTCGTTGCGTAGTCGATTAGATCTGGTTGAAAGTACTAGGTAGGTATGGTAACTACCTAGTAACTGACTGTGTTACAATTATTATTATTGAAAATGAATTAAGGTGAATATCAAAGGAAACCTGGAACCTTCTCTTATTACCTATTGAGCAAGTCCAATCCTTTAAAGGGTAAAAGAGGAATTGAAGAGTCGATGAATTTGTGAGGGATTGAATTATAGAAAGAAGTTTGTATGATACCTTGTAGTTTAAACTCTTATCAAAACTATCGTTTACTACTAGGTAGGTAGTTGCAAGCTCCCTTTAAGGCCCCACGTTCATGACATTTATATTAAAGCAGCATTGTCAAATTGAGGCAACAGTTTTTTTATCAAAGATTTAATGTTTTTATTAATTTGATATCAATCAATATTAATACCTAATTATATTATTGAAAATTGTATATTAATGTATGAGTGATAATAAATATTGATTATGTTTTATTGATGATGAAAAAAAAAGTCAATATAGGTAAATTATAATTATATAAATACTCAATTTGGGTCATCAAGTTACAGTAATAACTTAGGTATTAGTAATAGGTACCTACTGTCGGGTGCCTACCTAGTGTAGTAAAGTTACCTACCTAGTATTCATTATGACGCACATCCATCTATGCAGTCCAGTGTGTACTGTACTGTACCAACTGTAAGTAAAAGTGGCAAGGACACTAATTAATAATTCACCGCCCACCATTACGGTTTATTTTTACCTGAGGCATATATGCATCACACAGCAGAATTGCACCTTCCAACTGCACTAATCCCAATGTTGTTTGGTTTACTATTTTACCCCTCCAAAACTAATCTGTCAATGCTTCCAAGGTTTCCATCAAACGGTTTGTTCTTCTTTCTCGGAGCACGGTGATGGAGATCTGAATTGAAACTGCTGAGCAACCTTGACTTTTATATTCCACAATCTTTTCATCTTCATTTCGCCTTCACCGGGCCAATAAACGTTTGAATAGAATTAATCCTCGTCTCCAGAAACACCGCCTTCTTCGCCTCATCTAATCAAGGAATCTCGATATCCTCTACACTGTCTCGAAGCACATCAATCAGAGCCTCAGAATGTGGTGCATCATCGAGAATTCCAAGGACCGTCACCCTTGGTATACCGAGTGCTGCGGCTATTCGACTTTCAGATCCTTTGGGTAGTTGTACCAATTTTGTGAGTGGTTTGGTGGGGTATGCTTTCGAGGCTGTAGCAATGATTTGAGGAAGGTGGGAGGTGAGTATTGAGGATTGATCGGAGCGCGCGATGAAGATGGCTAAGAAGTGGGTTTGAGGCGGACTTTGAGAATTGGGAGTGGGAGTTTTGTCGTTTTGGGGGCGAGTTTCGGGGTCTTGACTAACAAGAGGTTCTTTGGTCTCAAGAGCCTTCTTAAATGATTCTTCCAATATTCGGTGGGTGTTATTTAAGCCTGTAATGGTGAAGGGGGAAATCTCAGGTGGTGGTGGATTTTCTGAGGACTTCTCATCTCCTGGCTTTGAATCTCTTCTCTTGCGCTTCTTACTTCGTTTTCCTTTAGATGGAGTAATATGATTGGAACGATATGCTCCGATGGGTGATAATACACTAGATTGTTGATCAGCTTTTGCATCCTCATAAACTGATGATTGCTATTGAGGATATCTAGATCGACACTACAGAACTCTCTGCCCTATGCCCTATGTCTCATGCGTAACTTCAGAAAGATTCCTCTTGTAGTAGAAATCAGCGACTGAAACATAATTCCAGAATGCTCTTGTGCATCAGACTTCCCACACACCTGCATAGAAGCTCAACAATAGTTTCTTGGTCCTTTGAGGATACTTTTGGCCTATGATTTCAGATTAGCATTAATTCATGGTGAAAGTGTGCAAAATTGAAGGTTCACTAACCATTGAACAGTTGTGAATGGTATGTCCACCTGATAGATGGTTTTTGTTTTCTTATTGTCCATTTTGCTTTTTTGCTTAATATTTCGGAGCGTATATGCGTCGGATTTTCCGTAACTTTTGTATGCCGTGAACTAAGTCATGTGTAGAAATCTATTTGTGTGCGAATCACGTGATCACGTGATCAGTCTTTCTTTGCTACTCGCTCCGAAACACTCACGAGCGTGCTCACCAACAATGTGTTTGTGTTGTTTGAGTTGTGTGTATTTTCTTAGTGATTCTTGTATTTGAGGGATCTAAATTGCTCTGTCATGTGACTCGAGACCTTATTTTGAGGTCCAACAGTGGGTGCATGGGACATTCAAAAGTTGAACACAGAAAAACATCAAGATCAACAAACTTCAAAAATATATTAAAATTATAACATTTTGATAAAATACATAATAAACTTGAAAATATAATATTTATAAATTTTAGTTTATTGAAATAAAAAACATAAATTTAATAAATTGTTTTATATTTATTTATTGAAAAATTTAATATAAAAAAAAGATTAAAATTTGATTTTTTGAGTTTTGATTGAATTTTGTAAAAAAAAGTTGATTTTCGATATGATTTTAGAACTTACTTACAACTATCCTACAAGTCTATATACCCGATCATTTACCTCGATATATGACTTGATTTTGTAAAGGTATCTATACTACTATGCGAAATCACAAGCTGCAGCTGAGCATAAATTCGCCTCTTGAGGAGAGAACCGCATTGAGCAATTCAATACATCATAGGTATCCTTCATTATATTATCCATGCTCTCCTGTGTCAGTTGCAATGTTTATTAATCTATCTGGGCTATCTTGGTTTTGTGGCGGCCCGGCGGGAGCATCTGGGACGAGAGTATAACGAATGTTTCTCCCAACCTTTTGATCATTCGAACCTCTTGGCCCATGCGTTCATGAATTTATCATGTTAAAACTTCATTCATTCGTTTATTCATTTGTTGCTCGGTATTCATGGGTATGCTCCTCGTCGCTTCTCAGATATTCTTAACTTCATACCTTCCATACGCCTTAACCCATTTAGCAAAATTTCACCACCCACCCCATCATATCCTTCTTTACGTGATAATATCACCCATCTCCTCCTACTGCTTCCCTTCCCCCTCCCCATCCCCAGCAAGTATACTCTCCACCTTACTAACCTTCTCCGCAAAATGTTGAGTTTTATCCGTTCGCGTCCCGGCTCGAATATCAGTCTGCACGCGCAAAACTCCATTTTGATGTACAAGTGTATGGGCTTGCCCTATTAAGCGCATTACTTCGTCCCATGTACCTTCTGTGGGAGAGGGAGTTGGTATTAGTATAGATGGATACTGTTTGAGACTTGTTTTTGTTTGTTTTTGGTATTCGCACTTGCACTTGCAAGATGTCTTTGATCATAAATCCTAATCTCACCCCTCGGACTCAGACTAAAACACCATTCCCTCTTCCCTTCCCTTCCCATCCCATCCCCATCCCCATCCCAATCCCAATCCCCGAAACTTCAAACCTTAAATCATAATAAAGTAAACAAACCTACCAACAGTAGTCCCAGCCGAATGCATACTATAACTCAACCCGCTAGCCTTCATTAATCTTTGCACAGCAGCTACTTCTTTTGATACCGAGGCTGTTGGCGTGCCAATCTATGGTGTATCGGTTAGTATCATATCTTCTTTTCTCTTCTTGTTTGGCCCCTTTGGGGGATGATAGGGGTTGGCGATATGGGGTAGATATGTGGGGTGAGTAGAGTGAATGAGGATTGAGGAATTGCATAGAGGGTTTGAGAGAGTGCATAGAGGTTTGAAGAGGAAAGTGGAAATGGCAAAATACGGGAATCAAGCAGAAGTCCGCCACAGCTTTTGGTGGTGTAGGAAGATTTGCATAATCGATTGGGGTGGAGGTTGATGACATGGTTTTGGTTGTGTATTGACGCACGGTTAAATTGATTCTTGGTATTGGGAAGATAATGAAGGTTTTTAGAATAGACATGAGCTTGTTTATGGGAATAGTGAGAAGAGACTGCTGATGAAAGATGTGATGGGGAATGGAAGATGGGGAAGGTGATTGCGACACGTGATTCAATGCGGGGTATCTTTTGGAAGGGATGACCCCGCTATGCTTTGAAGACATCTTTGTGATTTCTATATTTATGTATATTTATATAGCTATAGGTAGGTATAGGCAGTTAGATAGACAAATGTATACTATAGAAAGTTCTTGGAAATACCTCTATCATATCTTGTTTTCGAATGTTGATCTAGGGCCATAAACCATTTCCTCATAAGCTGGATAATTGCCAGATATCGACCCAACTCATCCAAATCAAGCCTGGGCTTTCCATTTAACATTTTGCTATAGATTGTTAAGTTTGGAAGAATGCTTTAGTACAGTGTTATCATTTGCATATATTTTCCCGAGACCTCTTGCGTCGTTTCTTCTCCTTTTCTTTCCCTCTAGCCTCCTTTTCTCTTCACCTTCTCCGTTACCTATTTCCCATGAATCAATCTTTCTTTTCTATCTGCTCTCTCCTCTCGGATTTCTGCTCTCTGCTCTCTGCTCTCTTCTCTTTCTCCAGTTCTCACTCCTTATGTTACATCGTTTCAATAGGGATATCTTCCTCTTCACAAGACCCTAGTACTTCCCAAAGCCACCTGTAGTGTCAACGATCAAGATAGTAAACTACAACAATGAGGGGCTTTTCAAGACGCCGGGGGAGAATTGATACAAGCTACTAGCATGTCTCAACACTGTGACTCACAAGAAGCGAGCATCTTAATTTATGATGATGCCGTTAAAAAGTACGAAAGGGACTGTCAAATGTGGTAGTAAAGCGCAAGCCCGAAATAGCTCACGGCTCACAGCTCACAGCTCACTCTTCTCTTCAAGCTCGTCCAAAGAGATATAAAGAGGAAGTTCTTCCACGCAAGTGTATGTTATCAGCAGTTCAAGGTACGAAATCGCTACTCTCTCTCAATTGTTGAGAATACCTCATGCATCAAATATTGTACACTCAAGCCAGTATCTCAGAGTTTCCAATAATACCGATTACAGTCCAACAGATAAACACATCGAGTCTTTTTGCATTCAACCAACTTGTTGCAGTACATCCAGCCCATTCGATCTATTCATTCCAATTTGCACACTGATTTCCACTCAGACTTTCATGCGAAACAATGCTCGCTAATCCGGTCTTCTATATCCTCATCGCGACGCTTCTCCACTCAGTGAATACAATTACTATCGAATCTCATATTCCAGTGAACGCTCCGGGACTTCTGTCAATGTAACCAACATTACCGCATGAAAGTGTTGCGATACTATCAACTGAATGAGCTAGGCGACCTATCCTTGGCTTGAATCTGAACAATCCACTGGTTTCTTCCACCTACGGTCAGGGGCAATGTGTACACAAGAAACATGGCGCAGATTGTGGTGTCGCTGCGAAATTTGCGAAGCCTTATCGGGTGTGCGTGGCGTTATCCATGGCAACTTGGAAGAGGTACTCGCTGGTTCGACTGCACATTTCTCAAACATTTCCACCTGAAGAAGATAGGAAGAGTGTGAAGATGTGGGAGTATACTCTTCGGGCTCCCACTAACAAAAGAGACGATTTGAGTCTTGGGGCCGATATCTAGTGTAGATGCAGTAGAAAGGCTTTCGGGTGGAGGCAAGCATATATTCTCATCTAACAACGCTGTCCCATTCATCGAATTTATTTAAGGCACCACTATTTTGTGGATTCTTGGAAGGGCAAAAGCTAATACCGAAATGCGAATTCGAAATTCAACACGCAGAGAGGCCGGGGGAGGGGGTGGGTCCAGCCAGATGTAGTCCAATTTGATGGGCACGAGTTGGATACACCATTGGACATAACGGCACATTCTCAAACTTTGTAGATTATTCGTTAGTGATCCAGTCCATTACGCAGATATTCAACTCGCACTGCTGAAATTTGAAATGAAGGAGCTCGTAGATGAGATCGAAGAGAAACTGGAGAAACTGGAAGGACAAAAAGCTACGGCGATGACTTTGAAAGCATAGTGCTAGGGTTTGGTCTAGTCTGGATTACATGGCTGCATCGTTCTGTTTTGGACTGGCGGAGACAATTCGAAAGTAGAAAGAGGAGGCTCTTACTTTGAAGGGATAGGTTGTGGTAACGTTATTACTTTCTGTTGGGCTGTTGGATTGTTGAACTACTGGATCATTAGTCTGCCTTTCCGCATTATTTCTTTTCGCTATTAGCTTAATGTTTCTTAAAGTTTTTAATGATAATTTCGTGCATATATTCAGAACAATGTAATGGTGCCCCCCTCCTCCCGGTAGGTATTTATTCTGTTCAAACCTACGAGGGTCGCGGTCAGAATGGTCGAGATTATAGGCTTTTCCAGGGTATGTACGCCGAAAGGCTTTACAAACAGTCTGCGTTTAGCTTTGATCTATAGATTAATACTTAAGTTATATGCTTAAGTTATCAAAGTTTGAAACTTATACCTTATTAGGGTTAAAGTTAAATCGAAACGAAGAAGCTTAAAGCTTATAGGTTTGGTAAGCCTACGTAGGTCTTTATAGACCTTATAAAGCCCCACTCAGTATGCATACCTTGAAAATGCCTATAATCTCTATTGAAAAGAACGCGTCCTTCGTAAATTTACAAGGTTATCAGATATCGAAACGAATTGAGACAACAACATAGAGTTGAAGACCCCTCCCTATTGCAACTTTTAAAAAATTGACATCATGCAAAAATGCAGCATCGTATGTTTTCGGAATTCAGACGTGATAGGGGGTAAAATTCACTCCAATATAGGCCTTCCCTACCAAAAATTAGTCCGACATTGAATATTGATCGGTATTCTAGGTAAATGAATTATCATCCGATCCCCCTTTCCGGTTTGCCAGTGAATTAGTTTTATATTCGTCTAGGTAGATTCAATCATATATCTGATAGCCCCAATAAATCAAACAGAACGCCGTTCATCATATACACATACCTGATACCTCACCCCACGAAAAAAAGCATTCGTCGAAACTCGAAAGATCTGGAGGAGAAGCTTGGAGCAAATATTGTTTGATGAATTATGGATTATATGGTCTGATCGACTATGGCAGGATCGGGATAGAGTGGGGAAGATGGGAGATTCCCAATCTCTTACATTTGTCGATAGGGTTAAGATGTTGCAGATAATTTGTGCCAGATTGATAAGCGAGGTATACCTACTCGTACCTCTCATCATTTGGGAAGTTTAACGTACAGTACGCGACAGTAGAAGATGAATCTTTATTGACAGCGAGCGTTTCTCGCGTCTCTGCTTACTTGCATGATGGATTAGGTCTTCGGGAAAGGGGGTTTTCCCGGTGGCTTAGGGCTACAGGTGGCGGGTGGGATCAACAACTTCATCAACAACTTCAGCCTTCTTCATGCACTTCGTTGCTTTAGACAGCTCGGACAGCTCCAAGAGTCCAAGGCCAGCTGCATCTTTGAAGATCGTTCTCCATTCGTTGCGTGATAGTAAATGCGCACATTGGTCAATTTACTCAATTCACCTCGTCATCTTTTTAAACTCCGCGAGACCGACTCTCCGACTGTACTCTATTGGTCAACGAATCAATCTTCAATGCCTCAGCCATGGATAAAAATAGAAATGGCTAGGAAGATTTCATCACCTCACAGCTTCCAGCCGAAGTATTTTCTAACATCCTCGTTCTCTCACCAACCTCAAACGTCAATCAGACTCAATGGCTACCGATGCTAAACAAGCATCACCCAGTGTACCATGATCCATCATCCATCCCAGACTTTTTATATCGTTTTTATGCAGATCTAGGAGAAGTATTGATTGGAAGTTCTCCTTTCTAGCTCTTACTCAAATACGGATTGAGGTCCACTTTTCCAAGACTCGTAATGTTGTTGGCTTACGACAAATGTATCTCAAAAAAGAATTGAAAGAGGTAAAGAGGCGCAGTAATATGAACGAGTCTTAACATCTTTCAAAAGTTCTCCATACTTTTGAAGCCTCCCTCTTTCTTTACAAAATTCTTATTATTTTTGGTATCAAATTCTTTCATATATCTGTTGTTGGGAACTTTTGTTGGTTTCTTTGTCATTTACTTTAACGGTTAACAGTGTACTCAACACGTTTCATAGCTCTGTCACTCTTTCGGACGAAGGATTCTTATCGTTACTCCGTACATATTGTAAACAACAATCCTTTACTACATCGAATATGAGGTCATTTCTTACTGCTGCAACGGCACTTCTTTCCTTGGTTAGCTATTCACAGGCCATTCCTCAAAATGGTGGATTTGGAAGTCAACAATCCTCATCGATAGCTTCATCAGCGACTAGTTCCGTATCAGCCACATCAGCAGTATCAACAAGCACAGCTGCTTGTAATAATTCACCAGAACTATGCAATCGAAATTATAACAACATTACACATATGGGAGCCCACGACAGTGCATTTTTGAGAGACGCCAGTACCGGCTATTCAACATCAGGAAACCAATTTTATAACGTCACAGTTGCTCTATCCGCAGGTATTCGATTAATACAAGCACAAGTTCATAACTCGAACGGAACCTTAGAACTATGCCATACATCGTGTCTACTTCTCGACGCAGGTAGTCTCGAAGATTTCCTCAAGGAGATAAAAACTTGGATGGACGCCAATACCAACGAAGTCGTCACACTTCTTCTTGTCAATTCAGATGATGAATCAGCCGCTACCTTTGGTTCCGCCTTCTCCTCTTCCGGCATTGATACTTACGGCTATACACCAACCTCCACCACCGCACCCATCTCCACTTGGCCCACCCTTCAAACACTCATCACCGCCAACACCAGACTCATTTCCTTCATCGCAAGCATCGACTATGATTCCAAATACCCATACCTCCTCCCCGAATTCACCTACGTCTTCGAAACCTATTTCGGAGTCCTTTCTCTCGACGCCTTCAACTGCACCCTCCAACGACCCACCTCGGTCGATTCCGCAGCCGCAGCCGTCTCATCCAGTTACATGGGTCTCATCAATCATTTCGCCGACACCGCCCAATCATTCGGCATCACCGTCCCCAATGTAGGCAATATCACCACCACCAATTCCCCCGATACAAGTACCACAGGTGCACTAGGAACTCAAGCACAACAATGTAAAAGTGAATGGGGCATCAAACCAACATTCATCTTGGTCGATTTCTTCAACGTGGGTCCGAGTATTGAGACGGCGGATCGTTTGAATGGTGTTTATGGTGCAACGACTGGTAGGACAGATGTTAGCACGAGTGTATTATCCTCGAATAGTAGTTCTACCAGCGGAGCCAACTCGCTAGGTTTGAGTTTGGGTATGGCCAGACAGTGGGAATGGATGTGGATCATGGTTGGGATGGTCGCGCTGGGGAATTGGATCTATTTGTAGTGATGTGATGGAAGATTTCCTCCTCATTCTTTCTTGGGGGGTATTCCTTGGCTTATGGAACTATGATTGAAGATTTGCTTTTACTTTTACATAGCGATGGCGTTTGGGAACTTGGGGTCTCCTTTTGGGAGGTCAAAATCGCATTTGTGTGCGTAGAAGTTGAGAAAGAAAAGCATCGCCCTATGCGTTGCATTCGGGTGCATGTAGAAGAATAACGAAACGGAAGTGTGTTTCGGGAGAAATCTAGCTAGATATCACTTCAATAGAAGTTGGAAACCCTTGAGTGGTACAGATTATGTACATACAGTACTCGGGCGAGAATTACATTTGTTCACACATTTTTGATATCTACATTTGATTGAGCATTGATATATTCTACTCTTGTTGCCCTTTTTCTGGCCCTTTACAAAACACTCGACGGAATGAAAGATGATCCCAGATTCCCGCAGCCGTTGCATCATTACGTGCGCTGAGGCTAGTTTTTGTGGACTTTGTGGTTTAGCATTTTCTACTAAATCAACACTCCAACTTCACGATTGAATGCCTTTGACTCACCATGATAGTTGAAAACTCGCAGCTATTGCTGCAAAGTCAAGCGATCTCGATTTGAACTTGGAGATCCAGGATCGCGCGACTTGTATCGATCGATCTAGTCTTTCTTGAGCTCGTGGCTAGTGCCACAAAGCAGTCGTTCGTGGGGGAGTTTGGAGAAGTCGCGGGGGAAGTGAAGTTGAGCTCGTGGCTATTACCACAAAGCAGTTTTTCGTGGAAAACTAGCTTTTGTCGCACGCACAAACTTGGATTTTTTTAAAAATTCCCAATGGTTGCGGAATAAATAGAGCCAAGTGCTTCGAGGGCTGTATTAGTGCAGAATTTAAAGAAACAGATAGAAACAAAAAAGGTGCGTTGTGGTGGAGAGAAAAAGTAACGTTGAAGAGAGGGAGGAGGGTGCGTTGTAGTGGTGATGAGGAAAATAATTGTAACAATAATACATGCGAAGCTATTGGAAGGTCATAGTGAAAAGTGATTAATTTTCATAACAATATGAAGGACTCAAACGACGCACTTAGATTAGATACCATCCAGTTCACGCTCCACGCTGTTATAGAGTAGCATACTATTATATACAAGTCACAGAAATTGCAATACGAGTTTATATGCGATGATAATCATGTATACCAGTTTCTATCTACTTAGCTAGCTTCCATGCACCTGAGCCCATCCTAACGACGCAATTCATCATACATAGTCGAAGCACACTTAGGTTTTGCGCCCGGTATCTTCCCCGCCATTGACACTATCTCATACTGGGTTGGGTTAAAAAAATCTTCGTAGTCCAATAATTTTTGTCCAACTGTCGTATGCTTCATTTGGCGGTCGGTTTTGTGCTTTGCAGCAAATTCTCGCAACCAGACGCCTGCTTTTGCTTTCGCAAAAATGGGCTCTTGACATATGTTCTGGTGCGAAACCAGAATTCGACCTTCTCTTGACGAGATCAAGCATGACTAGCATTTCGGTGCGATGCGAGAGTCCCTTCTCTTGCGCGTGTCATTGCAACATTAAGTCTGTTTACTCTCTTGAGAAATCCCAACGACTGACCTCGGGCCGCCATGGTTGAAATTTCCACAATTACAATCAGCTTTTCTCTTCATTGTAAGCTATCCACAGTTGCAAGCTCGACATCAACAGACACTTTCTGCGACAGCAGCAATCTCTTCATTAGTGATACAGACTCGTTGTAAAACGAGATCACCATAATATCCCCATGGGAAAAACCAGTGGCAAGCAATTTCTTGATGATATCAAGCATGACTAGCATTTCGGTACGATGTCTTTGAAGTTGCCCCTTTGTGGCGGACACAGATGCTTTCTTCTACGCTCACAAATATTGACGACTTTGTGGTGGAAATAGGCTTTCCAAGGTAACCAGCCATCTTCCAAGGTAACCAGCCATCCATTTTAAGACAGCTTTTCGTGAAGCCCTATTTCGAGTTGATGGGTGATCAAAAAGGACTGGTTCATTGGCGCCTGTCTCCACATTTGCTTTCGTATACATGTGCTTTGTTGGTGACTGGGAGATGTCCGGATGCATCCGGTATTGGATGGTGAGTCTCAATGGCTCAAGGCTGGTTGCTTGTAGTCTCGTCATGGGGTCCATGGAATATCGTATGGCATTTTGTCCGTGAACGGGTGATTGTCTAGATGGACATCCGCCGGTGGTACAGTCGAAAGATTGCACTCGCTCGGAGCAGCTAGGTACAGAGCCCCAAGAAGTGGTGGTGGAAGTTAATCATCTTGGCGTCGGTCAACTCTTTCCGCGCATCCCAGTTCTCTCCGCCCAGGAAAACATACTCGGTCGGCTTGTCTTGGGTCCTCACCGCAACATATGCAATGCGGTCATCTGGTGTGAGCTTTCCACTAGTCAATCATATGTAGTCTCGGTCGAAATGCCGTACCGCATGGCATTTTGTCCGTGAACATTTGGCTTCGTATACATATGCTTGATTGGCGATTGTGAGATTTCCGGATGCATACGGTATTGAACTGTAAGTCTCAACGGCTCAAGGCCAGTTGCTTGCAGCCTGGTCATCGGGTCCATGGAATATTGACCTCTCATGAAATTTCTTTGACTTTCTGTAGAATACGGAGGTAACTGGTCAGGGTCGCCTATGCAGACTGCCTGCTTGAGCGTGGGAGCACAACGTGAGATTGCTGCCCACCACGAGGGTAATCAACTTTGTTTAGCCTCGGTCGAAACGCCGTACCGTATGGCATTTTCCCCGTGAACGGTTGACCGTCTGGATGAACATCGACTGGCAACACTTGTGAAAGGTTGCACTCTGCAGGAGCAGCTAGGTATAGAGCCCCCAAATATGCATCGGTCGCCCTGACATTGGTTGGCAGGCCGCAACAATCTGATCTGCTTGGCATTCCCTTGTGGACTACCAAAGGCTCGCGTAGAAGCTCGGCTTCTTTGAGAACCACGTTCTCCGTCACAACCACGTCTCTTAACGGGCCCTCGAACCAGAGCATTGAAACTTGCTCCCAGCCGGTGCTGATTGCACCTTCCACTCGCATGTCTGGAGAAGGGTACTCCCCAGGAGTCCAAAACTCCCGATCTCCGGAGGCTGAATCTCGCGGAAGACCGAATGGCATTTTGTCCGTGAACGGGTGACCGCTCCACCAGTAGCACCTCTGCCAGGCTGCATGCTCATTGTTTCCCTGAATTCAGATCGAGGAGTTAGTAATTATATTGAAGAAACAAATTTATTTAAGGGAACAAAGGTTGTTATAAGAGTAATAAAAAAATATTGGAGTTGAAAAAAAATGGAAAAATGAGGTTATAGCCCGTGAGGTTATAGATCGGGAGATTGAATTGGAAACCAAAAGCAGTAAGAGAAAAAGGAACAAATTACGAACCTTCCCATTCAATATTTGATTGCTTGCCTGGCATCTTGCCCTCGCGCACCTTGGACACAAACAATCTGTTGAACATGATACCAATTTTGATTGAAGTTTTGATTAAAGTTTTGGTTGAAAAGTGCGTGTTGTAAAAATCTAGGTTGAGTTGAAGAAGATATCTACGGAAGTACCTAGTATTATATGAACTTAAAAAAAATATTACACCGCCTTCGCTAGCAGGGATAATCTGTATTGGCAAAACTATTTGATTGGTAGGACTAGTTATCTTTGCACGTGCTATCTGATCAATGTTCAACTTCCACTTGTGATATTTCAAATTATACTTTGCAATTCTTGAGGTAAACTTGAACATTGGAATACTAGGTAATAATAGATGGTGTTCGGATGTTAGATTTGCCTACGCAGATCTTACTTTTAAATAAATCTACTCCGTACATCGTTTGTAGGTATTATTGTTCCCCTCCTTCCACCACGGTGTGTTTTTGGCTACCTAGCAGCTCCAGCTTACATAAGAAAACATCTCCCGAGGTCCTCACCGAAGCCCGCGCACCCCACTCAGCTGCAAAACCTTACCTACAAAGACACAGAAAAACTACCTAGGTATACATCACATCCCTAACTGGAGTGTAGCAACAACAAAATAAACTCTTCAGATGCTCAGAATCTGCATTCAAAAAGCAAATCACGTGACCAGATCGAGGTTCGAACTCGAGACCTCGTCCGTTTTGGAATCCAGGGATTGTGAAGGACGCGTGATAACCAACTACACCATCCGGCCAGTTCGATGTAAGAAATGCGTCCATTTAATTATATGTACTACCAAATCCGCAGCGTGGTGGGGTGGGGAAAGTGGAATTGTGCAGCAGCGGAAAGTGGATTCGTACCATTACAAATGAACACATGAACCTAACTGTCCTATCCACATACTCTATTATTCCGTCCTTGGTTCAGACTTGAGAGGTATGGAATAAATAAATTAATGCGTCTATGAAGAAGAAACATAATAAAAGGGGTAGAACAAAGAAACTCCTAATATGAGACGATATTGACACGGGCCGTGATTTCCCATTGTAGTCGGTGTAAACTATTTGGCGGGTGCAGCAAAAGGCTCGCGTCTAGAAATTGAGTTTCACCATCTTCTTGCTACATACATACATACATACATACAGCCTACACAGTTGATTCGAAAACCGATAGCATCATCAGGACTTTTGGTTGAGCTTCTCATAAGTTATAACAACAAAATAACAAATCAACAAATAACGAAATAGACATTCATTTTTCAATCTTCCTCAACATCTTTAATAAACATTCAAATAACTTGACCTTTCCTTCTCAAATCCTTTGCATGAGCCCCGATGGCAGGTCGTTTTGTGCGCGCGTCGAAATATCGTAAGCCTTCCAAGTTGTTACAATATCCCGAGAAAGACACGAGAGCAATCACTGATACATAAATAGGACATGTCTTTGGTAAATCTTCGAAGAAGGAGGCATGTTACGATAATTTACATATCAGTCGCAATGCATGGGATACCAATTTAATCAAGGTGGGAAAGCTAAATACTTAGAAACTGGTATAGATTTGAGGAATACGGTGGCTCATCATCGAAATAGGCCAATCCTGAATATCTTTCGGTCAATTGGGAAGCCAGTGGTGGAGGCGCATTCGCTGTTATTCCTTTGAATGAGAAAGGACGTCTGCCAGAACAAATTCCATTGTTTCGAGGTCATACTGGTCCAGTTCTTGATACGGATTGGTGAGTAGTTGTTAAGTGGCAGATGGAACAAAGTCTCACTTTTGGATTAGGAACCCTTTCAACGATCGTATTATCGCTTCTGGATCTGATGATGGAAAGGTATTTATATGGGAGGTCCCTGAGGGGTTTTCCCTTTATCAGGATTCTGAGGAACCTGTTGATGTTGCGCCTGTCAGCAAATTAGCAGGACATTCTAGGTATGTGCCAACTATACCGAAAGCTCGCATGGGTTTTAACAACATACAGAAAAGTCGGACAAGTTCTATTCAACCCCGCCGCAAACAACATTCTCGCATCCGCATCTGGCGATTACACGATTAAGCTATGGGATGTAGGCACTGGAAAGGCACCTTTGACTTTGAAGCACGGAGATATTGTACAAAGTTTATCATGGAGCGCAAACGGAGCTCTTTTGGCCACTACCTCTCGAGACAAGAAATTGCGTATTTGGGATACTAGACAAGAAAGGCCCGCACATGAAGGACCTGGACATACCGGCGCAAAGAACAGCAGAGTTGTATGGATGGGAGAGCACAATCGTTTGGCTACTACCGGTTTCTCCAAGATGAGTGATCGTCAATTAGCTTTGTGGGATGTTGGAAATGCCAACCAACCGATTGGTGGCTTCACCGTTTTGGACTCAATCTCGGGTGTTTGCATGCCATTCTGGGGTAGGTTTCATTGATGGGTTATTTTTGTTATATGCTAATCATAATAGATGATGGAACACAATGTTTGTATTTGGCAGGCAAAGGGTAAGTCGATTAGCAGATATCATGTGAAACTAGCTGACAATCTTAGTGACGGTAACATTCGATACTATGAATATGAGAATGATAAGTTCGAATTCTTGTCCGAATACAAGTCTAGCGATCAACAGCGTGGTATCGCATTCCTTCCAAGACGTGGTATTAACGTAAGTGATTATCATTTGTCTTTCGCACACCTATTCTGACATCTTATAGGTTCATGAGAATGAAGTTATGAAGGGGTTCAAAACCGTCAACGACCAATATGTTGAACCTATCTCTTTTACGGTTCCTCGACGAGCCGAAGTCTTTCAATCTGATATCTATCCACCTGCTATTGGTTTGAAACCTGCGGTTACTGCTGAAGAATGGCTCGCTGGTAAAGATGGAATTCCTGCCAAGATCGATTTGGAAAGTGTATATGAAGGAAATGCTCCAGTTGAGGTACCATCGGATTATAAACCACCCGTCGCTGCACCTGCGCCAACTCCATCCCCAACAAAGACCGCACCACCTAAGGCAGAGCCTGAACCAGCTCCTGTCGCACAAAGAGCGCCTCCACCAACCATGTCCGAGCAGAAAGGTTCAATCTCTGCCATGGCCTCTAAATTCCAAGATGATGATGAGGAAGAAGCCGATGACAATTCTAGCTTCGAGGAGATTCAAAAACCAATTCAAAAGTCAGTTCCAGCTGCAGCGAAGATAGAACCAGTTAAAATCGCTCCAACAAAAACTACACCACCAAAGGCATCTCCTGTATCTCAAGTAGCACCAACTTCATTCGAGCCTGCAGCAAAACCTACACCAGCCACTATCCCTACCTCTTCTGGACCTATTTCCGCCGTTGGTGCACCTCAACTTTCCCCAACTGCCGCTGGTGTCGAAGATTCTCTAGCAGAAATCAAGAAACTTTTGGAAGACCAAACCAAAACCATCACGGCACAAACCGAGAAGATTGGGCTATTGACTCAAGAAGTTGATACCTTGAAGATGAGAGTCGGTCCTGGTGACCAAAGTGAAAGAATTAGACAGTTGGAATTGGAGTTGGAAGCTGCTAAGTCTTAAATCTGGAGTGTCGGTTTCGGTTTCGTGGTGCTGGCTGTGTTTTTTATCTTCTGCGTGGAAAAGAGTACATTGCATTATGCAGGTAGTTTTCAGGTTTTAGAGCGATAGGCGAATTGATGATGTTCGAGGGTGAAAAAAATGTTTATGCATGTGTTTGAGTGATGTGGTGATGTGAATATTGATCCCTAAATTTAATTGCACGATTGAATTATCCATAGAATTCTGAACCTCCTGCTAAACCATCCATCCATCCCGTCCCATAGTCCTAAATCCAAGTGGACAATAAACGTAACCAGTGTGTCCAATAGTCCGGACTGCAGTTCGATGATATAAAGCTTTCGAATATTAAAACCATGTTGAATATTGAAATCATCCGAATACTTCAAATTGAATGAATGTTATAACATGTTCGAAACAAAACAATATGAAGTATTCCAAATGGACATTGGATTGAAAAGTCCAGAATCTTGGATTGTTGTACTGTAATCATAGTTATTGGAGATAATGATCGTGATATCAAATTCAAAACTCAAAACTCAAAATTCAGCCTCAAATTCATATTCAAGGCTCTGTGAAATAAAAGGCTTTATGAAAATGAAATAGAAGGCGAAGCGGATTTAAATAGACGACGCACTTGCAATACCTCGAAATTTTGAAGAGGCTTTTTTCGCAGTGGCCTGTGGCTATAATGAATGGGTGGAGAAAAGTAATGTAATGTTAATGTTAATTTAATGTAATGTAACTCCGGGATTTTGTTATATATATGTTTGTTTGTTTTTTGTTTTTTTGCTTTCGCTTTCGCTTTCGCTTTTCTTTTTGCTCCTCACCCCTCCCCCTTTCTCTTTCCCTCCCCTTTCCCCTCCCCATCTTCCCTCTTCCCATCCCTCAAGCAAAGCCCAAACCCAAACCCAAACCCAAACCCAAAGAAACCCAAGCCCAAAGAAACCCAAACCAAAGAAACCCCAAACCTCAACCCTAAATAAAACAAGTCAAGCTCTCCGGATCCACCTGATCGAGCTTCCCCCTCCTCCCCCCCAAAATCCGCAAATCCCCGCTGTTCATCCAGGGCGTGATGCCGTGGCCGGGCGTGCCGCGGCCGATGG
>NGKG01000009.1:1157058-1170701 GCA_002162505.1 Myriosclerotinia scirpicola | reverse complement strand
GAAATATTAAGTGTAGGTTGGCCATTTAACGTCGTGACGGACATTTTAAAGGATTGTGGGATAGGAGGGATAAGAGGGGGAAGTAAAGTACCTTGAGGATGATGAGGCAGTGTGAGCGTTTGAGTGAAGTTTTGATTTAGATGGAGATGCAGGTGATGCAGAAGAAACCGAAGTCGAAACGGAAGATTTCGCCATAATCCCAATCCCAGGTTGCGAATTTCGTAGAGCAATAATGGTCTAATAACAGCAATATAGGTATATCCTTTCCAATACCGCACGTGCTTGTTTGAGTCCAATTGCTTGAATGGTATACGTAGAAGTGCTTGATGTTGGAGGAGGAGTAGATTTTGGTACTGTTGAAAACTTAAAAGGAATAGATAGAGAAGTACTGAATTTGAAATTCGAATTTGGATGTTGAGTTTATTGATGGTGAGATGGTGATATGGTTATGAAGATATGTACTCAGTAGTGTGAGGAGATAAATGTTCGAGTTAAGTTATTACTTGTAACTTCATATCATATCACGGTAATGTAGTTGATGTGTAGTTCGTATCGAGCACTTCACTCCAGGAGATAGCAGCCAGTGTTTAAATGTATGTATGTATGTCATAGTGCAGATAGCCATGTACTTTATATAGGTAGGTAGGTAGGTATTCCATGAAGTATAAGATTGCAACCCGGCCCGGGATCTGGCCCGACGCGGTCTGATCCCTTGTTTTGGCTCTCCGGGTGGCGAATCATGTTGCTTGATGTGCTTGTTTGCTGCAAGATAAAAGAAACTGGAATGCTCGTTCATCTTGTTCTCATATTAACCACTTGGATGATGAGGAAAATGAGGATGTGAGAAATTCAGGGGGCAGCGCCAAGACCCTAGGGATTTTGGAGGTGCGTATGGTGATACAGGTACGAGAGGGAGATTCTCAGCCTAGCTAAGGTGTGCTCTCGACGTGTTTGACACGTGGGGTGCTTAGATTTCGTTTGATGGTTTCGTAGCACGGATTGCTTGGCATGACATTCGAAAATCCGGGGTTGTGATTTGTAAGGCGTACTTGTGATGTGGGATATCACTTGAAGTTGGGCGTTTGGATGAGAGGATTGGGCGGAGGAGGAGAAGAGGAGTGGAAAGCATTGGAAAGTGAGTGATGTTACGTAATGTGCTGATGAAAACACCCGTTGTACTGTTGATGTGATTAGCACACTTCTGATTATTGTTTCTCGGCTTTAGCAATGGCGGTTCTGACTTTAGAACTTCTAGGTGATGATGGATGATCGATCTGATCATGGGGAGTGTATACCAGAACTTTGGTTTCGATGGTCAGATACGAGATTGGTTCATGATACGTAAGGCGTTCTTGTGCCTAGTTACCCCTCTCTCCAACAGTTCCCTCCTTCCACAAGTCCTACAATAACACAAGCACATCATAACACCACGGACTTCTAGAACGATAATCGAAACATTAAGTTACATTCGTCAAGTGAACGAGCGAGTCATCTCCTACCAATCCGCGCTTCCCTCCGAGCCCAATTCGCTCGGGTTATGTAGTCCTCCTTCGTGTTCCGTCATCGTTGGACAGGTATGTAATAGGTACAACGTCGATTGTGTTATTTTGTATCATATGTCGAACACAATATATAGTAATCTTACCATGTATCTCGGCTTTAGCGAAGAACACAACATAGGTAAGCTTAACAACACATGATGAGAACGTGGCATGACACCATTGAATCTATTTTGCCAAAACAAAACACACCAATGCCAATACCAGTACCAAAACCAACACTAAGTATACCGGTACACAACTCCACAGCCTCATTATGCGGCAAAATGGAAGGAATAAAGTAAGCCGATGATAATGTACCCCGCGCGGGGAAAATGCTTCCGTTCGGCACGTACATATGCGGCATATGCGGTTGATCATTGGGTGTTGTCGCTATTGGGCAATATAGATATGGGAGAAGATATGATGGGGGAAATCGAGGGTGTTTTCTTGGTATATAATAGGTATGTTTTCTTGGATTGGTATTGTGTTCCGAGGTTTGGGGTTTTTGGAAGTAAGGTAGGCAAATCATGTGTATATGATTAAAAGGTTGAATGGAGTAGCGGAGAAGATAGGCTTTTGGTATCTATATGGTTCGCTTTCCTCGATTATTTACTTATGAGGTGGACAACTGGCTTGGGGATTGGGGATTGATACCACTGGGATCGTGGCATTTGTTGAAATAGGTAAAAAAGCAGGCTATCAGGTTTTTTTTTGGTTATGTTCATTGCTTCCGATTTGAGCTCTCAAAAATATATACAATAATTTCCAATATCCATCTCGATTTCAGGACATTATACGACAAAGATCTCCCCGGGTATATCCTTTTTCTTTCCTCTCTCCTGTGCAATGCATGCCCATTTGTACTCCAATTCGTTACCGCTTCCCAATTATCTCTTTTCCTCATAACTCATTATCATCATTATCGTATTATAAACTGGTAATCACGATCGAAATTCGACTCGGCCCAATATATACACCCCATTCCTTCGTCGTCGTCGTCAACCCACATACTGTATGTCGAACCTATGAGACAGCCCCTCTACATTCCCCTTTCCCATAGTTATAATCAAACGCCTGTAATAAGCCCACCACATGTAACGCTAAACCCAGAACAACAAAAAGATGAAATATTTGATGTGAATTACCGAGGAGATCGAAACTACCGGGCATCCAAGATTCGGGCCACCGTTTCTGTTGCAGTTGTTAGCTTCTTTCCAACATACATTGATAGCTCAGGGGAGATTAAACCGTACAGCAAAACAAACAACTCCAATTAACAGCAACAAAGCTTCTGCAAAATAATATGGCATACCCGATTGATCCATCGCATTCGAAAATCCAAATTGCGCTATTGCATGAACGAAAGGTATTAAAACAGAAACACCTGTAGCGCAAAAGGCTGCTACACGAAAAGAACGCCATTGATGACCTTGGAATGCTGGTAAGAGGAGGAAAACCAATGCCGTGCTTGACATCACTAGAATCTAAATACTCAATGAGTAAAGTGAGATTGAAGAGGGAGACATAACTTACCATCCCCCAATAAGCATATTGTAAAGTTTGTTGACAAAAGAAAGACATATATACAGCGGAAATAAAACAACCGATGATCAAAAATACAATACCGGTGTAATCGAGTTTTAGCCAGAGATCGTGAGTTTTTCGAGAATGAGAGATGAGGGAGTGGAAAATTGCGGATATGCCCAAACAAACGGTTGCGCAGAGAATGAAGAAAGCAAAGATGATGTGATCTTTGATTGTGACATTAGGATAATGACTATTGAGATAATATATCATTACGCCTTCGAAAATAAGAAACAGAATACAAGGGATTAAATGAGACCATATGTTGAAAGTTTCATTATGAATTTGAAAACAGGAATGGAGACAGGTGGAAGTAGAACGAGATATTTGTCGATATCCGGATTGGATATAAGGATTATCTTGACTCCATTTTGGGAGTTCATCGAATGTTATAAGGTCGTATTTTCTTTGTATTTTTGATGAAGGGGCAGATAAGGGACATCTAAATTTTGGTCTAACTGGACTTTGTGGGGGTGTGGGGTCCAAAAGAAATGTTCGTTGTAAAGTTGGATAGGGGATGGCAATTCCAATTCCAGATATAGGAGTAAATGTATCATCGATGAATGTTGGAGAATCCCTCCTGCCGCAACCAAGGGTAGAATATGAAATCATAGAAGTTCCGGACTCAGTAGAGACCATGATACCTCTCGATGATGATACTCAATCGAAGAAGAACCGACGGTAAGGAAAGATGATTGAAATTTGGAAAATCCATACAAAAATGATAGAAGTAAGAAGAACATTACTCGAGTACTTAATGGTAATGATACAACAGTAAAAAAACATTTAACATATTTTCAAAGTTGGCTGAGCCTCTCTAGATATCATCCCACCAACTTCTTAGAGACAACCCCTCCATGAAGATCGGTTAAGCGCCTCGCTGCGGTTCGATGCACAATTATAGGCTTTTATGCCCAATAATAGAGTAGATAGAGTGGGTTGCTCGCCAAAAACCCAGAACTTTCATGGGCGCAGCAGTATATGCACGTCAGACTTGGCGTATATCTGTAAAAGTTTGAAGATGCTAAATAATACATGCAGAAGTTCATGGAGGGACGGCTTACCAATGATATGGTGAAATTCTTTCAGCTTGGTTTACTTTTTCCCCGAAAGAGCTACTTTGAGGCTATAGTTGAAGTAATGTATACTTATTACATCTGATAATCAATAGTTCTGAAGTGAGAATAGATATTGTACTTTCAGCAGTTGCTGATGAAATCGTGTCATTGAGGCTAATGGCCAACAAGTATCCGTGAATGCGACCGACATGAGAGCGACCAACAGGGAAGGCTTCAATTTTGCATAAATCCGGCATATGTTCTGCAGGAGACCAGAGTTGATAATAGCGTAGAGATAGAAAACTGAATTGATTCCATGTCCACCGGGAGAGCTCGTAAATGCAACGAAATAATGGTGGCCTGCTTGCTTGCTTGCTTGCTTGCATGCATTGGAAAACGGAAAGGAAGACATTCGCGAAAGGATTCAATCTTGAATATTCGCGGGATCATGGGATAGTTGACTGCCTCAATTGTGCTACCAGAATAGTAAATGGCTGAAAATGGCTTGTCCGGATGGTGTAAGAAATATCCAGAAAGGGAGAAATTGAAGCCGATTTGCGAGATGCTATCGGACTAACGTATATCCGGGACGGATAATCCTTATTTTTAGCTCTGATGATACCTAGGTAGATAGAGGTTATATTTTGATTTGCTATATATTGTAAGAATCCCATTGATACAACAATAGATTTTATTCGGTCTTACTTTCAAAGTAACGTCATTTGATCTTACTGCACACAAGCATCGATCGTTGTATTCTTATTAGAAGGCGGACTGAAATGCAATTTTGATCTCATTCATCATTGCCAACCCATGACTCAATCGCTTGAGTGAATTGACCCCGCGAAAACTGCGATGGGAAGATGTCAAT
The DNA here is from genome assembly GCA_002162505.1 of Myriosclerotinia scirpicola. NCBI lineage: Eukaryota > Fungi > Ascomycota > Leotiomycetes > Helotiales > Sclerotiniaceae > Myriosclerotinia > Myriosclerotinia scirpicola. The sequence continues at coordinate 1,165,647 of NGKG01000009.1, read as the reverse complement.
TCATGACTTGGGTTCTGACACTCTTATCTTTGGGATATGCGAATAGAGATCTGGACCACCTCAGGGGATACATCGAGTACTTTACTTGAACCGATTTTTTTATATTGAGGTTTAAGTTGGGCACTGTGGCACGCACTACGACAGGCAATCGTCAATCTTCGTTTGACAACAAGACGGAGAAATTGACCTAAAGAGTCTACGAGAAAACTACCAGAGTACAAGAAAACTACCAAATTCCCAGCACGACAACAACAACAACACGCTTATCAATAGCGAATGTACTGTCTTGACTACCCGAATGATGTACCGCCATAGCCAGTTTGGCTGCCTTTGATTATCGGGCCCTTTACGTGATATCTGATTATTACTCATGCGCTAAACGGCTCGGCCAGCGCCATTATGAAAATGGAACAGGAACAGAAACCAGTGGGAGCACAGAAAGACTCCCGTACAGACTCATGATCCTAGAAGTTCCCGGGGAGCACATCCCATATTGCGGTAATGTCAATATTGTTCGAGAAAGGGTCAAACATTCTATCATCCTTGATGAGAGCATTGAGTTCGCTCATCTCTCATGATTTTAGATAACAGTCAATTATTCGAAACCACGCAAGATACCTTCCTTTTCTTCCCCTATACATACCGGTATACATTTCTCCACGAATTGATATCAACATCAATCCTCGTAATTCTACCTATCCGGTACCACTGACCGGATGTACTCATCAAGATGGATTTGGAGCTATAGATGGGATAGCCATAGATGAAACCCCACGTAAATATTACTAGGTAGGTATTTAGCTGGGCAGCTGAGTAAGCTTATTGAGGGGATCCTAGCTACTTATCCACCAATCTGCCTCGCCAAATAAGCTTCAACCAATCAATTACCATCAAATGTACCTAGGGCTACTAGTTGCATATAAAGAGCCGCCACATATATGTCTTGTATCGACAATCCAAACAGTCATCCTTTGCCTAGAGTCTCTTAGAGTATGCATTAACAACACGGTGAGTCAAGATATCTAACTTGGGTAGGGCAGGCAAGTATATCTGTAACGAATTGCTATCTTTAACGAATGGGAGAGGCCGGTGGGTGTAATGCTAATCTGCAGGCTGACTGCTGCGGCGAGTGTTGCCTATGTCACCACAACTTGTACTCCACAAATGCCCATCAAAGTTCTCATATGCTCATTTGCTTGAACCTTCGATATTTGAATATTTATATACTTCTTTCTGGTACTCATTTCATTTCCAGATCTTCCTTTTCTTTCCCATCCTCTCTCATCTTCTTCTTCCTCACCATCCTTTTATCAAAACCACATACCTCTTATCTTTTCTGCAATATCCTTAACCATGCATACCAGCGACGTCCCAAGCAAGGATGGCGAACATTATGTCGTCGTCAAAGCCGAGAAAGACGCTACTACCCCCACCCAAACATCGAGTGATGCCGGCAAAGACGAAGATATCAAATGTCCGGAGATTCTATACAAAGTCCAGTACAAGGATATAAGTGGTGAAATCAAGGGAACGAAAGAGTTGGCAGCACCATACAAGTTGAAGAAGACTACGTATATTAGCCACCACGACCCTTTCTCAACTGAATACTAACATTTTCAAGATATCGTGATTCAGAGATACCTATCCTGGAAGTTCTATACAGTGTCACTATTTGGTTTCCTACCATATATGGCAAAAAGAAGGGCAAGAAGGATAAGGACGAAGACGATGCAGTATCATCAGACAAGAAAGATGAAAATGACTTCGATGAACGATCAATGGAGGAAAAGGAACTCATCATTCATTCTCCGCACATTATGAAGGCCTTGAGATCCCTTGTCGAATATTATCCAGGACAATCTTTACTCGGAGACACCATTTCGATCAAGGAACCCTATGGAATTCTTGTTCATTACCGAAAGGAACTTCAAGAATATAAGGAGAACTGTGACGATGCAGAAGCTGCTCACCATATTAATGTCCTTCAAAAGTACCTCGAGGAGAACTTTGAGGAAAAGTTGAAGCTGGAGGATGACAGACATGCCAGGGCGAATCCAGTAGCAACTTTTGAGATGTTATGGATGCTCTTCAAGCCAGGAATGGATGTTTACGCCCAATTTGACGAGCAACGCGCCGGTTTCATTTTTCAAGGCTGTGAAAATTCCACCGAGAACACCAGACCAGGACAACCATCCCCCCTTAAACTCAAAATGTGGTATTTGGATTTCGATGGTAGATTTGTTGGACGTCGATCTCACGAGGTCACCATAGCGCCCTTCGAAGGCGAGCGCGAAATTATATCTTTGAAAGTCATTCCTGCCAATTACATTGACAACAACCCTATCCTCTCTCCACGAAAACAACTCGAAGATCGCGGCGAGAAATTTTATAGTATGTTAATGGGCAAGCAAATGGATTATAGAGGTTTCAGCATGCCAGTTGAACAAAAGCCTAAACGTTTCCACGAAGGTCGTGTTGTAATTGATCAAAGTGCTTTCTACACATACGCCGACTGGCAAGAAACACAGAAACATCCATCTCCAGTCCTCGGTATCGATGATGATGAATCCGGTATCTTGGCAGACTTGCACTACAACTGCAATTGTGCAGAATGTGATGCAAAGCGTCAAGCTGCATCCGTCAATAGTCGCTGGAGTAAATACGAAAACATTGATCCGCGCGAAACACCTTCCCTTTCCGAAACTGATGCAAATGGCGTTATTTCCCGGCATAGATATTTCCTCTGCCCTCGTCGCATCATGGGTTTCGATCTCAAGTCTAAAAAATGGCAAGCTCTCGACGTTGATTGCTGTCAACCTCCCAAATTCTACACCTCAGCCATTGAGAATTTAGTCCTGCCGAACGAAAAACAGGAAATGATCAAGGCTCTCGTCCATAAATACACATCTTCCAAGAAAGCCGGCAAGAGCGAAACGACCTGGTCTGCAGACCCTATCCCCAATAAAGGCGAGGGTCAAATTTTCTTGTTGCATGGCCCTCCTGGCGCCGGAAAAACATACACAGCAGAATGTGTAGCCGAATTCACATCACGCCCCCTCCTATCTCTCACCTGCGGAGACATTGGAACCGATGAATTCCGCGTTGAAGAATCCCTCAGTAAATGGTTTAAACTTGCTGAAATCTGGGGTGCCGTCATGTTAATCGACGAAGCCGATGTCTATCTTGAGCGACGTGAGGTTTCCGAATTGACCCGCAATGGACTTGTATCTGTCTTCTTGCGTGCTATGGAGTATTACCGTGGAATTTTATTCCTCACCACTAACCGCGTGGGCCATTTTGATCCCGCCTTCTTCAGTCGTATTCACGTGTACATTGGATATCGACCACTTGACTGCGAAGGTCGTAAGAGAATCTGGCTGCAATTTTTCAAGAAATTGGAAATGGAACGTGCAGACGAGATTACAATTAAGAGTGCGGCGAAACGATATATTCTCTCGGATGACGTACTCAAGGATATCGAATGGAATGGTCGTGAGATCCGCAATGCATTTCAAACGGCTGTCGCGCTTGCAGAATACGAAGCGGAGACGAAGAAGACGGCTGGCAAAGATGGAAAGTTTGAGGTAGAGTTGAGACAGGATCATTTTGAGAAGGTCGTAGAGATGAGTGATAATTTTAAGAAGTATTTGGCTACGGTCGGGAGTGATGAGGTGGCTGGCCAGAGCGAAATGTTCAAGGCGAAGGTTAATGGGGATAGAGGGGATGATGCGCTTTTGTGAGTGTTTCGTGAGGGATTGAGAAGGAAGAGTTGAGGGCTATCCTGGGATATATTTCGGCGTTTATGAGATATGATCAGAGACATTAGATTGCCATATCTGAATACAAAAAATATGAAAACATCAGTTGGCTCAAGAATGCAGAGCTTTTGTATGCTACATATCCATCTTGATACTTACAAGCCTTTTCCAGCTCACATTGTCAAATACTTCATGATATATTATACTTGCTTTATAATGTGTTATTGAAAGAGATTTATTTAAAAGATGCCCATTAATACCATATTTTAGGTACTGTTGTACCATACAAAAGATATGAACTACCTTCAAACCCCCTCATCATACTTTCACATTCCAACCTTCTTTTGAACAACCCAATATCGCATCTAGTACAACACGCCTAGTAGCCTAGCCTTTCTTAGCCCCCAATATACCATTCGATTATATATCATAAGATCTCACATACTTCCGAACAACCAAAGCACTCATCCAGTCTCCTTCATTACGCAGTACGGTTTCATCTGAATCTGACGCCGACGGAGCATTACAAAGTAATAGATCCATCTTCCTCTACACAAATACACCCGTGATCGATACTCAATGCTAACTCAACCTCTTAACCTCTCAAACACCCCCCACTGCTTTGGTAATTATGCACTATAGATGCTATACTCCTAAACTCGCGTATCATCTTCGCTTGTGAAGGCTTTAGACAGTATCAGTATTTCAGTATCACTGCTTCCGAAATGAAATTTGGTATCGTGTCTTTTACATTTATTTGATGGGCGCTGGAATTCTCATTTGAAAATACTGCTTGACGCCATGGTCTCTGGTTGTATCGTTAATGGACGCGCTGTCGAATGTCGAGTGTCGATTGTCAAGATGTTCATTGTTTGGGTGGTATAATTTAGACTGGGTAGATGAGGGGTTGAAACTGAGTGAGCTTTTATATTGAGCACGTCAAGCTTGGAAAATATTCTCTTCTGGTCCTTGAGCTTGAGTGTTCCTAGTGGAGAACGGTGCTAGGGTTTGGAGGGAGGTGCCACTAGGTTTTCGGCCTTTTTTTTGGTTCATGGAATTGTGGGATTGTGGAGGATCTATTAAGGTATGATGGGATGCACGCTCAAGACTTCGCAGCGCTACTGCAGTATGGCTCTGGATCTGGGGAGTTTTCAGTTCCGTCTGATGTAATCTTAGAATGAGTTGTGCAGAGATGTGCAGAAAATCCTGAAGATAATTTATGCTCTGCCGGTTTTCAGCACTTCTATCTAAATTCGCTGTTAAAACTCCATATACACCACTACCCCGCCCCAATCTCAATACTCTCCGCTCCCAAATCCTTAACTAATAATCTTTTCCATAAATACACATCTCGCCGTCCATACCTTTCCCTCCTCATCCCTCTCCGGCCACACACCATCCTTCCACCCCACAATTTTGTACCCCCTCCGACTATACCAATCCTGTCTCTCCACCGCTTGCGGCACAATCTTTAGCGCAATATTTCGTTCCGCTTTCCCTGGATATTCATTGGCAATAGTTTCCAAGACTAGTTTTTTAGCGGATATAGGGGGCGAAGACGCGAGAGCCTCGATCGTATCCATGGATGCGCGGCCGAGACCGTAACTGCGGAGGGGACTAGAGATATAGAGGCCGGATATTTTGTAAATGGGAGAATGGGTGGTCGTGGAGGAGGAGGTTGACGGGGAGGGCGGTTGTACTTCGAGGGCTATATGACCGATAGGGAGGAAGGAGTAGGGTGGTGTAGGAGGGGTTCGAGGGAGCGCGTTAAAAGTCGTGGCTGAGTCAATTAAAGGCTTAGATTCAAGTGGAAATTGTGTTGTATGAAGAGTATGGAGATCATCACGGGTGGAGTAGGTAATTGGCAGGACCTAGAGGGGCAATATCAGTTTAGTTATAATGGATTATGCAATGGTACGTACGATCCATTGAAGGGTTATAGCGCCCTGTCTCTGTTTTTCACGCCATGATTCTACATATTCTGAGTTCCATGTACAAGCAACTCGTTGGTTGAATAGTCTCTCGACGTGAGATGGGGAGTCTGGATCCCAAGGGATGAGGTCGACTGCTGTGAATTGGGGGGAAGGTTTGTTGGGAGGTGTGGTGGTCATGGCTATATACTCCGAGGGAGGTTGTGAAGAAAGGAAAAGAAGGAGAAGATGGTGAGAAGAGATTAACAACTTAATTAGCCTTTCGTAATTGGACCTACTTATTCATATAGACAACGAAATGAGTCATCGATTGCTTGACTCTTGATAGCTATCTAATGATAACATTGAAGACTTGACTCCGATACATGATAAACCGCATATCTCCTAGGATATTCAAGAGGACTTGTGATATAGAGAGAAGGTGGAAAATGTCTCTTCTTTTAGCTTCATTCGAACGATGATACTTAACCTTCGTATCGGCGAGGGGTAAGGTTATGCTGAAAAACACGTATATTATCGCGTTCGTTTCCATATATCAGAATAGGTGTAAACCTAGAACTGCCTATAGTAACGGGAGCTCCTGTTTGTCCGTTTAAAAAAGAACATGAAAGCCAATGTAGGTGGATGTTGCATCGGTGATGTCAATTGCAGGGCGTAGGGGGAGTGAAGTTGTCACCAGCTTTAAGTGGGGCAAATTTAGAGCTTGATGATTGGCTGGATTTCTCACGAAGTATCATAACCTACTATCTACCGGTTTTCACCAAATTTTCCTTGTGCATTGCGAAGCATCAATATGCCTCAAAATATTCATTGAGTAATCTTTCCAATGTTGGAAGCCGAACAAGCATTAGGAACTGGCGTCTAAGCTGGCGTATCAAACTAGGATTTTAATATCAGAGCAAGTGCACTGATTATTGATCAAGTGCTGCAAGTCTGTCTTCTCGACCACCCGACTGCTATGAGCGTACGCTCTGAGTATGGTCAAAATTCCTAGATCAATCTCGTACTACGCACATCTAAGACCTCAAGGCATGATATTCTAATTTCTAACAAACTTTGCCTTGAATGGTTCCCCGTGCTAGCTTGCCAGATTTCTCATGGCAGTCACTCGCCGTTCGGAAATATGCAAAACTTGTCAACCCTGAGGATAGCACACAAATCGCCATCATGGAGTTACAACTATATGTTCTTGAACTACTCTAGACTCAAGTCCTACCAAGTAACTAGTCAGTGAATAGTCTCTCAGGATAAGAATGATTTGGAGGCATTTAGGGGTTCAACAACTCTCGTCGAGGTCTATGTTCGATCAACACCCGGACAACGATGCCAGTAAATTCCGGTCGGGAATACCCGTTGTCTTAGATTTCATCAAGTTGTGGCGGAGATGTTTGTTTCGGCTGGCTATAAGCTTCATTCCTTAACAAATGTTTTGTAGATCGCGAATATCTTTCCTATGTTTCCTTGGTTGTCGCGCTCCAAGAATGTTTAGAGATCCACATCACATATTTCACGAAAGTCGCAAATATGCACACGCTTGGGGAAGGGGGTTAGGCGAATACCTCTATTTATAATCTGATTTACTGACCTATGGTGAATTTCTACACCTAGCAAGCAATACTCGCTACTTCTTGTCCCTTTTGCTCAGCGCGATCTCTCTTTTGCGCTTCTCTTTTCATAGTCGGTCATTCATTCAACTGTCCTTTTACTAGACTATCACAATCTTTTAACGTTTAGCATGCTTTTCCCTAAGGCAGCATTTTGGGCTGCGGCTCTGGGTCTTACCGTCTCGACGGTTTTGAGTGAGAGTTCTGGTGGGAATCTTAGCGATAAGGTAGCGAGAGCAGAGGGAGACGGCGTGTAAGTTTGTTTTTGAATAAGCATTTACATCTTATTCGAAGTAGACTTTGCTAACATGGCTTTGACCCTATAGGGCGAAACGTGTGTTATTTTCTGGTTCAAATGGTGCTTCCATTGCTAGTCTCGTGAAATCGCGAGGGCTGACTGAACGCGCTGATATCACCGATTTCCTACGCTCGTCGGATGTGGATTTGGACGATGAATCCATCTCTGATTTTATCTCGCAATTCTTGGGGGGTTTGGGTGGGAACTCGGGCTCAGGGGGTGCGTCTGGAGGCTCAAACAATCCTGGCAGACCCAATAACAACAACCCAGGAGGCAATAACGGCGTCCCTGGAGGTTCAGGCAGTAACACCCCCGGAAGCTCCGGAAATGGTGGATCGAACGGATTCCCAAAATTTCCTGACTTCTCTGGGCTCTTCGGAAACGGTGGTGGCTCAGGCAATCCAGGAAGCAATAATCCAGGCAACAATCCAGGAGGGGTTGGTAATGGAGGCGGAAATAATGGGGGTAATGTACTTAATGGGGGTGCAAATGGTGGTCAACCGTGGTCTCCCTACACTCCACTTATTTACTTCCTACGAAGTGAAGGAGTCAATCCATCTTATGCCTCCCAGTTTCTGGATGATTTGGATGCTGCTATCATCGCCGCATTTTTACAAAGAGCTGGTGCACTTTCCATCAATGCATTTCAGCAGGAGGTCAATCAAGGTCTTGTCACAATTGGCGATTTTCTTACCTATTTGGATGCTGTTTCACGCTATAGCTTCCTGCGATTGTTGGGATTCCCTTTCATTTCTGGGTTCCCGTTCCCGGCTGTGTCTCCAACATTGGCGAATCCTATCGGGGGCCCTTCGTCTTCCTTGACCCGCAATGTTATCGTAGGTACTTCGAGTACGAGAAATACTTTAGTGGCCAGAACTTCGTCCTCCACTCGAGCTATTGTTAGAGGACCCTCATCTTCCTCAACCCAAGCTGTCAGGGGTCCTTCCTCTTCCTCTTCCTCGACTAGGAACCCAATTAGGGGACCATCATCTTCCTCA
>NGKG01000009.1:1146231-1156833 GCA_002162505.1 Myriosclerotinia scirpicola | reverse complement strand
GACTAGGAACCCAATTAGGGGACCATCATCTTCCTCAACTAGGAATCCAATTGTAGGACCGTCATCCTCATCGACTCGAGCTGTCAGGGGTCCTTCATCTTCCTCTTCTTCAACTCGAAACGTTGTTGCGGGTCCTTCATCCTCATCGACTCGAGCTATCAGGGGGCCTTCTTCTTCCTCTTCCTCAACTCGAAACGTTGTTGCGGGTCCTTCATCCTCATCGACTCGAGCTATCAGGGGGCCTTCATCTTCCTCTTCCTCAACTCGAAACGTTGTTGCGGGTCCTTCATCCTCATCGACTCGAGCTATCAGGGGGCCTTCTTCTTCCTCTTCCTCGACTAGGAATCCAATTGTAGGACCATCATCTTCTTCAACCCGAATTGTTAGAGGTCCTTCATCTTCCTCATCGACCAGAACATCTTCCTCAACAAGGAATCTTGGAGGCCCGTCATCTTCCTCAACCCGAACTATTAGCAGCACTTCCTCAACCCGAGCTGTCAGAGGGCCTTCCTCTTCCTCTTCCTCTTCGACTCGAAACGTCATTGCAGGTCCTTCATCCTCCTCGACCAGAACATCTTCCTCAACAAGGATTCTTGGAGGACCCTCATCTTCATCAACCCGAACTGTTAGCAGCACTTCTTCAACTCGAATTGTTAGGGGCCCTTCCTCTTCCTCTTCATCATCCATAACTAGCTCAACCAGAACATCTTCCTCAACAAGGAATCTTGGAGGACCCTCATCTTCATCAACCCGAACTGTTAGCAGCACTTCTTCGACTCGAATTGTTAGGGGCCCTTCCTCTTCCTCTTCATTATCCACAACCAGCCGGTCATCGAGTTCTTCTCGTAGTTCCAGTTCTGTAAGACTTATTTAACATTATCCTGCTCCTGGCGAAAAGAATGCTGATTGTCCGATAGTCCTCGATACGAGTTAATGCGCCATCAACGAGTTCTTCAATTCGTTCTAGTTCCAGTTCTGTAGGCTTCCCTTTATTCTTAGCTAGTCTATAATAATTGGCATGCTAACATTTGATAGTCCTCAACACGATTGAATCTAGTACCTACAAGCTCTTCCACCCGTTCAAGCTCCAGCTCTGTGAGATTTCCCTTGCTATTTCTATGATCGATGAATATTAATCTTGAATAGTCCTCGACGCGATTAAACGTACCACCTACAACCAGCTCTTCAGTTCGTTCAAGCTCCGTACGTTTTCTCTTATCTTGTATATGGTAGAAAAATGCTTACGTTGGATAGTCCTCACCACGCTCAAGCTCTAGCTCTGTATGCTTCCTATAATCGTATTCATGGCGAAGGAATGCTAACCTTAAATAGTCCTCAACACGTTCAAGCTCTAGTTCTGTAAGCTTCCGGTCATTATATCTATAGCAAATTGATGCTAACCTTGGATAGTCCTCAACACGCATCAACGCATTACCGACAAGCTCTTCAGTTCGTTCAAGTTCAAGCTCAAGCTCAAGCTCTGTATGCTTTATGCTATCTCATCTATTGCAATTTAATGCTAATTTTGTATAGTCCTCGACGCGATTGAATGTATTACCTACAACAAGCTCTTCGATTCGTTCTTCAACTAGTTCAAGCTCCGTATGTTGTCTCTTATCTTGCCTATGGTAATTCTATAAAGTGCTAATAACTTGAGTAGTCACAATCTTCATCGCGCAGCACCTCCAGCTCCACTTCTACTCGGGTATAAAGCAATTTCCTATCTTAACTTTTGGGACCCCTAGCTTAATATAATTGCTAATATCTGTCTAGACATCGTCTTCTTCCTCTAGAAGTACCTCAGTTGTAGGTCTAGGGGCTAGCTCTACTTCATCTCGGGTAAGAAGAAAACTATCCTGTCCCGGGTTTAATTGTGTGTATATTAATATCTGTCTAGACATCGTCCTCTTCCTCTAGAAGTACCTCGGCTGTGGGCCTGGTGGCTAGTTCTACTTCATCTCGGGTTCGAATACTCTCCTATCTTACTTTACCGTGATATACTTATACGAATGCTAATACTTACATAGACATCATCCTCTTCCTCCCGCAGTAGCTCAACTTCTTCCTCACGTAGCAGCTCTACGTCGTCTCGGGTAAGAAAATACAATTCTAATAATACTCTAGATGTGACTAATACTTCTATAGGCATTGTCCTCTTCCTCTCGCAGTACTTCAGTTGTAGGTCTAGGTGCTAGCTCTACTTCATCTCGGGTAAGAAAAGGAACTAACCTATCCTAACTTTATCCTGGGCTTAATTATGTGGATATTAACAACTGTCTAGGCATCTTCCTCTACCTCTACCTCCCCTGCCTCCCGTAGCAGTTCTACCTCATCTCGGGTAAGAAAATACGATTTGACTTTTCCCTAATTTGGCTAATACTTACATAGGCATCGTCCTCTTCCTCCCGCAGTAGCTCAACTTCTTCTTCCTCCCGTAGCAGCTCTACGTCGTCTCGGGTAAGAAAATACGATATTAATAATAACCTAGATGTGACTAATACTTCTATAGGCATCGTCCTCTTCCTCCCGTAGCAGCTCTACGTCTTCTCGGGTAAAATATCTTTCCATTCACCCCTGACTTCCCATATTGCTCGAATAGGTCACAAGATTGTTAACATATTATATAGTCATCTTCCTCAAGTAGATCCTCTGCAACTCTTTTAGCCGTTCCCAGTTCCACATCCAGCCGGGTAATTCTAACTCCTCTTTCCATTTGTCATATCATTTATATGGTCCTAATTTACTCGATAGTCATCTTCCTCGAGTTCGCAATCCACGTCTTCATCCCGATTGGTAGGTTTCTTCTCACAAATTTGCATCGTGTATGTATACATTACCTTCACGACTAATACTAATAAATCATAAAGGGCCTGGGCGTCTCCTCTAGTACCACCATCAGAACTTCTACTACTCTCTTATCATCCACGAGAAGTTCATCCTCTAGCTCCGCCGGCGCATCGTCCACTGGCTCACGAATATCACCTGACTCCACATGCGGCCCCCGCTCTGTTGGTATGTATACGTGTTCAGGAAGTGGATTCGGAACTTGTTGCTCGAGATTTGGATATTGTGGTACCGGAAATGATTGGTGTGGACCCGGTTGTAACCCTGCGTATGGAATTTGTGGACTGGCGCAGTCTTCCTCGTCATCTAGTTCGAGTTCTTCGACAATATCTAGGTCATCCTCGGCATCTGTTGTGGTAGATATTCTTTCTATTGTCGGTATGATACATGCTAAAATCTTAAATAGGGTCAGCAACAAAGTAGCAGTTCGACAAGAGTATCCGCATCATCTTCCACCACGAGAGCGACGCTCATCACGACAACTAGCCGAACTTCAACACGCTCATCAACACGCTCATCAACTGCCAGTCCCTCCGCCAGCGCTTGCAAACCAGTTGCAGCCCCTGCTGCAACGCTTGCTTTAACTGCTACCGACTGCTGTCAATACTATGTTACAAAAGCCGGTGACACATGCGCTAGTATTGCCTCCCGAGGTGTCGCCGGCTTAGATGTTACTCTTCTAGCCCTCCTCAATCCAGGCTTGAGATGTGTAGGAGCAGGACCCCAAGTCGGCGTCGCCGTCTGTATTGAAAATGTACAACTATCTCTTTCAGGTTCTTTCGTTTCAGCCCCTTCCGAATCATCAGCCCTCGCATCTTCTTCAGAAGCCCCATCCTCTTCAGAAGTCGCATCTTCTTCAGAAGTGCCATCCTCTTCAGAAGTCGCATTCTCTTCAACAATCGCATTCTCTTCAGCAATTGCATCCTCTTCAGAAGTTGCATTCCTTTCAACAATCACATTACCTTCAGCAATCGCATCCTTTTCAGAAGTTGTATCCTTCTCAGAAGTCGCATTCTCTTCAGCAGTCGTATCCTCTTCAGCAGTCGTATTCTCTTCAGCAGTTGTATCCTCTTCAGCAGTCGTATCATCTTCAGCAGTCGTATCCTCTTCAGCAGTCGCAACTCCAACTTCATCTTCAGCCGTCCCCGCAAGTTTCTTCATCCAGGCTGCCACTTCGGGAACTGCCGCTGATGGAACTAATCTCATGATTCAACAAGCACCTGAATATTACGCCGGTTTTAATATTGGTAATTATAACGAAGAAGTATATCCATTTTCGTACGACCCCGAAACGGGATATTTGACATCCGGTCTATACATTCTATGGGCGACAGCACAGCATGTACCTCCTTCTATTAAAGTAGCTCCCGCAGGCTATGATGGTTGGGTGGTGCCTGCTTGGCCTCTGATATGTCTTGTTGATGTCAATTTGAAGGTATCGTGTACGGCCAATGGAAATATTTATTCGACATTTTATCTCATCGATCGTATGTTATCACTTTATCGCAATCCCATTTGATATTTGGACAATTGAAATGCCGTTAGATTGCAACATGCTAACAAATTAAATAGCAAACCTTGATGGAAACACCATACTCGGTATTGGAAATGGCGCTACAATAAGGGCATCTGTTACTGCACCAGTTGATCTTTACCTAATGGATGCAACTGGGGAAAGTTAGATGGAGAAATCGCATAAATAGATTGTGTTCCATGATCCTGTTCGTGGAGGAAATCTTGTGCTTTTATTATATTTTTCATTTGGTATTTCTTTCTTTTCTTCTTTTGATTTAGTTGAGGTTGGAGGCTGGTCCGTTTCTCTTTTATGGGGAGTACACATGGCTGAATGGATTAAAGATTTTTGGATGCCTTCTAGAGCTATGAAAGGTGATTTGTCAATGTTGAGTGAGTTTATGAATTACTAGTTTGTTGTTTTTTCCGAAACGCTAGAAAGAATTTCTATAGTATGTCTGACGTCAGATTTTGGTCTTTGAATTGCCCCTCCCCTATGATTTGCCGAGATGTGGATAATATCTATACACCCACCGCAAATTGCATCAACTTTCATATACCTAAGTTTACAAATATCCCCGTATCTTGCAAAGTATGTCATGATTACTTCGAGCAAGGTATTCTGGCTTAGTCGCCCCTACACATAAATATCCGATTCTATCACCCTTTATTTTGATGACCATATTATGACATTCTTCTCCTGCCTCTTTCTCTTCCAAGAGTAGCTCGTCCGAATGATAATTTACAAGTATCCAGATACTTCGTGTTACTTGAAAAATTGAATATCTTATAACGTTGCAAGATTCAATTCGCCAAGCACGTAATCATGTACCCCGCGATCCTTCGATCCCAACTATTTGAACCACTGCTGAACCCACTATGTAGGTACCTACATAAGCGAAGGAATCAGCCAGAATTAAGTACTTCGATTTTATTAATTAATTAGAACTATAAATCAACTATGAATGAGATCATAGAGATTTAATATCTAGGACAATAATTTAACCTTTCTTTACTTTAAATAATATAGTAGAATCTGTTCTATATAAAAATTAGAGGCAATAAGGTTGAACTATGAAGACCTTCTAAAGGTACGTACTCAATTTTCAGCCAAGCCGGTTTTTTCGTTTACGTAAAGTCAGAGCTAGACTGAGCACGCAATTCTATCACGAATTTTTTCTTCGGTTTTTCGTGATTGAGTAGGTTCATCTTTTATATTGGACCATCATCATAATGTTGAAATTATCACATTGTTTCTTCGGTGTTCCCGAGGACTTGGTAAAGGTTTAGAGTACGAGTGAACTATTCTACTGTAGGTAAAAGCTGCTCAATTAACCTTAACTTATATGCATACTATCTAGTACTTGGGTCCGGATCGCTCTTACTTTGCCGGTGAGGAGTATTGGAGCTGTTTGTTTTGAGAGGTTTAAGCTAAAAGGGGTGAGCTAAGATTCTTCTATGTATGTGTAACTCTCTTTTCATCCTCGTTTTTCAACCTCTTCTGCAGAATCTCTTATTGATCGCTCCGGTCGTACATATTTTTCGACTTTTGGATATTCTGGAATCTCACATGTCTCTCCCTCTGCCCTGATTAACCAAGATCTACAGTTCAACCACCAAATCTTCACATCACAAATGCAAAAGATCAAAATCCACTCTTCTCCAAAATGTCAGACGCTCAATTCCACCCAAAAGATAATATCCACGTGATCGACCACGACAAAGATGCAGAAGGAGGATTTCCCCACAGCAGTCCTCCATACAACAACGACCCCGAAAATGACGACCGTCGCATCATTGCCGATAAACTCGCGCGCTCCCTCTCAGCTCGCCAAGTCCAAATGATAGCCATCGGCGGCACCATTGGCACGGGACTCTTCCTCGGAACGGGCAAATCTCTCGCAACCGGTGGACCGGCTTCCATGCTCATCGCCTATCTCATTGTTGGTTTTATCGTCATGCTCACGATGCTTTCGCTGGGGGAAATGGCGGCGTTTGTACCCATTGCAGGTAGTTTCTGTACGTTTGCGGGGAGATATGTGGATGATGGGTTGGGCTTTGCGTTGACGTGGAATTATTGGTTTAATGATGCGGTGAGCACGGCGGCGGATTTGGTCGCTCTGCAGTTGGTTTGGGCGTATTGGGATACGGGATTGCCGGGGTGGGGGCTGGCGTTGATCTTTTGGGTGTTTTTGATTTTGGCGAATATCATTACCGTGAAGGCTTATGGAGAGGTAAGATATGTTGCTTCTAAGACAGTGAGGGTGTGCTGACTTATGAAATTTTAGCTTGAATATTGGTTGAGTTTGTTGAAAGTTATCACTATTACAGTAGGTGTTTTCTTGTTTCATAAGTTTTCACGTTTTGCATGCTAATTTGCTTATAGATCTTCATAATTCTTGGAATTGTAGTCAACTGTGGAGGAAACACCTCCCACAAATATCTAGGAGCACATAATTGGTACATTGGAGACGCACCATTTGTTGGAGGCATTGGTGGGTTTGCCTCAGTGTTCGTAACTGCATCTTTTGCATGTAAGAACCCCTTTTTAACTCCCCCATAAATATCATTCTAAAACCTTTCCAGACGGTGGTACAGAATCCATAGCCATAACCGCCGGCGAAACCAAAAACCCCACCAAAAACCTCCCTCGAGTGGTCAAAAACGTTTTCTGGCGTATCCTCCTCTTCTACATCCTCTCCGTCTTTCTAATCGGCCTCAACATCCCCTACAACTACCCAAACCTCTCCAACAAAACCTCCACCACTTCCCCTTTCACCTTAGTTTTCCAAATGGTCGGCGCAAACGCCGCAGGTTCTTTCATGAACGCCGTCATCCTCACATCCGTTATTTCCGCCGGCAATCATGCATTATTTGCCGGAACCCGTCTACTCTATGCTCTTTCCGTCGACCGACACGCACCTCAGTTCTTCGGAAAATTAAATCGGAATCGCGTTCCCTGGGTTGCGGTTTTGGCTACCAGTGCTATCAGCGGGTTATGTTTCGGAGCGAGTTTTATCGGGGCGGGACAGCTGTGGAGTTGGTTGCAAAATCTCGTAGGGGTCAGTAATCAATTGGCTTGGATTGCGATTGGGGTAACCTCTATCCGGTTCCGAGGCGCACTGAAACGTCAGGGGAAAACTCATCTTCTCCCGTTTAAAAATTGGACGTATCCGTGGGGTCCTTGGATATGTGTCGTGTTGAATGTGGTGATCGTGTTGGTGCAGGGATGGAGTTCATTTAGTCCCAAGTTTAGCGCCGTGGATTTTGTGAGTTATTATATTGAACTTCCGGTTATGGCGGTCATGTGGTTGGGGTGGAAGTGGATGAAGAAGACGAAGGTGGTGAGTTATGAGGATATGGATTTGGTGTCTGATGTGCATGTTGTTGGGGAGGAGGATCTTGAGGAGAGGGAGAGGGAGAAGACGGCGAGGGGGAGGGTGGAGGCGGTTTTGAGATGGATCTTTTAGGGCTGGGGTTGATGGAGGGGTGGGTGGTTAGATGTAGAATTTAAGTTGGGGGTTCATGCTCTTCTGTCTTTCGTGTGTATTTTGTGATATGATATGCATTCAATACGCATTATTACGTTTTGAAAGTCGGATCGCCAAAGTCTAAAAGTAGGCCAAAGGCCAATCTTAATGTCGGGGTCCGTTGGATACTAAAAGGATACTTGACTTTTAGATGCTTGATGCCGACTCGTACTCAGCAATCATGAGGATATTAGCAACTACAAGCTTCTCCTCCCCTTTCCCTCATCAAACAAGGAAAATCACCCCAAGTATTCCACACCATCTCACTCCCCAGCCCCAAATCTCCCGGATCCCCATTCACGCGTCCACCAGCGATACCCATCCGCCATCCTACCTAAAATCTGCAAGGAATGCGAAGGTATGTATTTTACAAATTATCTCCCTTACAACAGAAAACCGTGTAGGAAGAGGTACAAAAAGAGTAAGAATATCCCAATCCATTTCTCAAAAGAATTTCAGAATTTCATACAGAATTTCCAGACTCGGACACAGTTAATTGCTATAAATTATGGGCGGTTAAGTTATAGAGTAAACCAAGATGGGGTGATATTAGTATGTATATACATTAAGTACTTGGATTCGAAAGAGATATTAATTGGAAGTTGTCTGAAGTTTTAGAAATACTATTGCATATAAATTTTCAAGGCATTTTCTAATATTGATGAGAAGAATCTTAGACCACAACACCGGGCAAAGAGCCTATGCATCCATTTGCACATTCAAGTTCACTTCACATAACAAGAAAGGAAGAATAAGATTATTTTTGAATTCGACATTAAATATTGAATTAACCCCCTTCATCGCAAAATCATTGCGTCATCTAAAATATATTCATAAAGGAGTGACAGGAAAACTCGTCCCAGTGAGACATTAGCATTAAAAAAATCAACTTTTCTTCACTTCTCTTCCCCTTCTCTTTCATCTTTATCCCCGTCGCCTTTTTTTTCTCCTGGGAGATCTTGTAACCTTTCCCTCACTTCTCACAATCAATTGCGCACAAGCCCTCAAACGCTCACTCAAATACTCATCCCTTACTTAGAGATGCTATAAGTATAAGAGCTGTCGCAAGACCAGCTATCAGAACCCTGGATGCCAGGAGTATAAGTAGCCTGGTAGCTAGAGTATGATTGAGTGAACAAAGAGCAATAGGTACCCATTGGCTGTCCATTCTTCTTCAACATGTAAGAGTTAAAGAATTTGCACTCATAAGGAGAATAGTTCATGATCTTATAGATCATTTGCATCCAAGAAGAGATGAAGGAAAGATTCTTAGCATTTTGAGCAGTGGCGTAACCGGCGCAGACGGCTGGGTCGTATGGACCGGGGAAGAAAGCTTGGCCCAAACAGGTAGATGGGTGAGAGTGACCCTTGGATCCGCCACCGCATTGTTGGGGTGGTTGCCAACCTGGTTGAGTTGGGGGAGCGACGTTCTTGGAGTAGCCGTTGGATCCCGTGATGACAACTTGGAAATCATCACGCATTTGACCATTGTTGGTGGCAGAAGCAGAGTCGACGCCGGATCCCCAGAGTGTGCACTTGTAGTTGGTGATGGAGGCTGGGTTGGGGCAATCATCGGATGGGTTGACGGATGGATCACGCTCGACGTAGATATTGAAACCTGTGCAAAGGTTGGTGTTGTCGCAGAGGGTTCCGCATTGGGCGACATCGTAGCTGGTGAAGGTGGTGAGTCCGAGGTAGGTGTTTGCGGTTACTGCAGCGTTGAGATCAACGAATGTCTCGGTGTAGCCGGAAGGAGTGACGGCATTCTTTGACTCGGCCGCGAACTCGGCATAGGCGAGGAAAGCATCAACGGTGTCTGGTTGAACCTTTGGTCCGTAACCATCTGGTTGAATGGCACATGGGGTGCTAACGTATGGAGTAGTTGCTGGTGGAGCAATGGTGGTAGAAGCAGCGGCATCTGAGGTGGCTGCAGCTGCGGCGGTGGTGGTGCAGATCGAGCTGGATACAGATGAGGTGGTGGATGTGGTGCAGACTGAGGTAGAAGTGGCTTTTGGAGCTCCCCATCCACCATTGTTCCAGTTCCACATACCACGCTTAGCATTTTGGACGGCAGTTGCTGAAGCAGTCGCAACACCAACGACTTTAGCAGATCCTGATGCGGAAGCGACAGCATTGTTGATGTTAACAACTTCTTTGGTAGCATTTGGGGCTGGGCCAGTCAAAGATGGAGAAGGAGCGGCATTGATTGCAGCGAAATTAATGTTTTGAGGAGCTGGGTTGGCAGCAGCAAGAGCGGCAAAGCCTGCAATGAGAAGTGCGTGATGATGCATTTTTGAACGAGTGAATGCGATCTTATTAAAGAATGTTAGGAGTGTGAAGAGTGAATGTGATTGTTGGATGATGAGAAAGGGAATATGAAGAGAGTGATCAACCTAGATATATAAATTTTTGGAAGCATTGAAAAGGTCCTCTAGCAACAAACTAGACTAACGCAGGCATTACCAGGCAGAGTAAAAGCTTCGGAGAAATTATTATAGCTCTGGTCGGTTTCATCGTAAGCCGAGCATTCTCTAGAAAGGTTCTCGAGCGACTAGCTCGTAGTCCGAGGAGCTACCACAAAATGGAAATCAAGTCTACTCAGATAGCTCCCGCCTGTCTACCGACTTAGACTCGGTTATACGCAAAAACTCTAGGCCTTTTTTGGAACGATCCGTCGAGCGACAGGACATCCTTTTTACCCACTACTAATCCCCCC
>NGKG01000009.1:1111434-1146225 GCA_002162505.1 Myriosclerotinia scirpicola | reverse complement strand
TTGAATAAAGGTTAAACGATGGGCCATATCGCAAAGGTAGTGGACCAACAAATCTACTAGAATATACCATCGAACAATTGTTGCAGCGTATATTCGGCCCGTACCCATCGTTCAGCCTTTATTCATGGAGGGGAGGCGGAAAGGGCAATATTGCTTCGCCCCGGCAAAGCTAAGTATTAGGCGCTTTGAGCAATCAGTGCTCATCCTATTGATCTTGGTGATCGTAATGCATGGTAAATTCGGATGCACCCTGGAAGGCACCGGTCGCTTTGAAGCTTGAACATCCTTAATAATGCAGGTAATAGAACACTTCCACATGGACCACATGTTTGTTTTCGGACGGAAAGTATGACTAAGCTATAGAAAGAAGCCTGACAAGGGAGCCCATTTTGCCGCCTTGAGAGTTAGTGCTACTCCATGATTAGACTTATGATCAAGATAGCTTAGTGCGCGGGATAATTTGCCATAAAAAACAATAAGCTAGTTTTAACGCCAATCATCCCATGTGTTTTTTCTGGATATACACCAAAACCCCTTGTACTACTATAAAGAGCTTTCTATAGTAGGACATCTGCAAATTTTATATTTGAGACATTGAGAGTCGCTTTGATGCCAGTTCGCTCTGTAGTCTTGGTGATATCGCTCAGGCACAGGTAACAACGCTCGTGTATGCACCTCTTGAGTTCTGTCCATCAGGTCTCGAATGTAATCTGTGTATTCTCCATTTTTGGTATACATACATCGGACAATATTGTAGTGTGAATGATCTTCATATTGTTCGTACCTGGCTAAAGTTATAGTCTGTATCAGAAACGTGGAGCAGCGGGATGTAAATTATGTAATCATGTAGATCATTTGGTTGATCTACCTTTGTGGCTCTCACTAAGCAATTTAACTTCACATAATGACAGTCCAAGTTCTGAACTCCAAAATGTCCCGAAGCGCGGCGTGATTGCATTGACAAAATACTCTGAGTACTTGAAAGTCATAGACCGCCCGAGAAAGCATGATGTCGCTGCTATACACTTCGAGCGTAGTCGAGATTGTTCACTTGGTTATTTCCTAAGCATTACGGAGTAGGGTCCCCAATGATACTATGATAGTAATCTTCAGCTCGATAACACTGGGGGCGGTAACATTGGGGGCTGCAGGCTACCAAGCACCAAATCTTTAGTGATGAGAAATACTTAAAGAGCGGGAACTATCCGGCGCTAAATAAGAATTCACACCAGTGGCCGAAGGTAATAATGCTTCTAACGCACGCACTGCCACGAAGGATCGTGGGAATGGGAAAAGGATGTTAGCATCTCACATGCGGTGTGGGTTTCCCCGATCTGAAACACATCTAACCTTTGATATTCATGCTAGTCCATATTTGGTATAGCTCTTCGTATCTGCACGTGTACGTGCACGTGTTCGTGCACGAGAATCGAGATATTCATCCCAACGCCGCACGGCCAATTTGTTTCATCTCAAATCTTACAGAAATAACTTCAAATTTTACTTTGGGCAATGGGCATCATATCACTGGCTTGATTGTCCAAGCACATTCAGCTTGTCGATGCTCTTTCATCTGTTCACCAGGTTACGAGATTCACCGCAGTTGGTGATGACTTCTCTCGAGTCAGAACTCGGGAGTCGGGACGAAATGAACACGGATATTCAAATCAAATTCGGGCAATCACGGTTTAGATCTATCATCCCAAGTTAAATGGGATTGAAATGGTAATAGTTTATTGTTTACATTGGATTGGAGTAATAATGATTTATTTGTTCAAGCCGAATATCAACATTGGGGATCTATCATTCTAGGTCAAATGAGATCGGAACAACAATAGTTTCTTGTTCATGTCAAGTTGAGGCATCTATAACTTATCGTCTGAAATGAATTGGATGATCAATTTTCATACCAAATAAATCAGAACATTGACTATCTAGGTAGTTATGGTTTATGCCAAGTCGAAGCATTGGTAACTTATTATTCACATTGATTTGAAACATTAGCACGTTGTTGTCCAAATTGAGGCTGAAATTTAGTGCAATATCACTCCGAGATATCCCAGACGGAGCAGCAATACTTAATTGTACACGTTGAATTGGAACATCCGCGAGCTATGGTGTTGATCGGTTGGAATAGTATGAGTTTATTGTACCCATTATTGAATTAAAGATTTGATATTTTTTATCCAAAATATCTAGAGACAATAGTATGTGATTAATTCACTTAATGGTCTATCAGCCAAAAGTTGAATTGGAAAATTTATTCTATCAAAAATATTCATCAAAAGCCATTGATGATATATCATCCATTCAATATTGTTTACCCTAATATGCGAACCACGCGAAAGATTCACCATATCCGACTCAGTTTATCATTGACCCTTCATTTGACGGAGATATGCTTCTAACATTCCCGGGAAAACACAACATGAACATCACAGTAACTTTTATTGTTCAGATTGAATTGAGCATACTCGATTCATTATTTATATCGAAGTGAAAGATTCTCGATTTGTTCAAGTCAAATTGAAATATTGATGGCTCGATGTTCAAATGCAAATTGACAATTGAAGCTTTATTGACTCAGAATGACTAAATGATTGATGCTTTCATTGTTCCAAGAAAACAAGAATAATAATGGCTTATTGTGCAGACCTTGATATGAAATCCTACTATTTCCACCTCCGATATCATTTTTCACCCTCCAGCTGGGGGAGATAGGCTCCCAACATTCCCAACAAATACAACAAGAACCGCACAGTATCTAAATTTATTTTAGCATACGGATCGGATGAAAGAAGTAGCAGTATAACATACGCAGCGGCGGCAGCCAGAACCTCGTGGCGTTTAGCTCGAGTGAATAGCGATAATACCGCAGAGAAGATGAAAGTAAAGACTAGGAGAATGGCGATGACTAGTCCAATGAAGGAGCTTGACGTTGAAATATGATTCAAGTACCAAAGAATATATACTGGGATAATGAGAAGTGCGAGAACCGTGATGAGTAGAATTGCCGACACTACGGCATTCACTCGGTCGGGATTGAATAGGACGATATTCGTGGTGTTGGGATCTGTTTTCTGTTGAAGTTCCTAATGGAAGGCAAATCAGCACGCGCAATTTTAATCTCGCGAATCCTAAACGAACTATAGAAGCGAATATAAACTAAGGAGACGCGTCAGTAGCATTCACCACGTCGATTGCAGTATTCACTTACCCGCGTTAAGCGGCATGGGAATTTCTGTGGTATCTTTTCGACGGCGGAATCCAACCAGGTATTCTCTCGGCTAGGCTTGAGAGTGATAAGATCCTCTTTGGTGAGGATATATTCTTGCTCATCTGTGCAAAGGGGGGCTTCTCGATCGAAGTAACTTTTCAATCTCAAATAATCCACCGTCATTGGCCTATCGAAATTTGCGAGAGTTTGCGCGTGTGTCAAGAGTTGGACTTCATGATGGAAGAATAGTCAATTAGGTACTCTTTTTGGTTATCAGGCCAGACTCACCGTATTCCTTATATTTCTCTTCAACCAACTCAAGAACCTCGCTGTGATCATTGCTCTCAGCGTTACACATATCTCGAGAGCGGAGCCTTGCGGGCCAACTTTTAGCATAAACACTGTCTATATGAGCAAGTTGCTCCTCTAGCTGTCGCAGTTCCTCCTGTTTATTCAGCAAAAGGCGTGCTTGTAGATGGCCGAATCGTCGATATAACATGAATTGTTCGTCACTATCAATGACTGCCGCGAGTCGTGGATAGCCTTGAGGACGTCGCTCAACTGTGCTTCTGTAAGCTTGGGATATGCCATTGAGTTCTGTACCTCTCACTTACTTGTGCTAACGATACAGTCTTTTGCTTCCTTTCTGCCTTTAACCCCGCGCAAGTATTGTAGATAACGTCCAGTTGCCTTATCCGGTAGCGATTTCTCGAACTGTTCCTGTGTAACGTCATCGAATTTGATTGGCTGTAAAGTTAAAGCGTCTAGAAAAGTTGACCCCACTACATTCTGAACTCCATGCTCTCCCTTTTCCATCGAATCTTCATCGCTAGTGCGGAGTGGTAACGTATTCATCGAGAGAGCCCTAAAACTCGACCTTTTGAGTGTAGTTTGTCGATCTAGCTAGCAAGATGACAGAAGTTTGTCGGGCTGCGAGTCATCATTATATATCAGTTAACTCTCGAGGCTGTAATGCACTGACAGCAAATTTTGACCTCGCACCAAGGAGGCTATGTGCATGTGAAGTTTTGGTATCACGAGATGGCCATCCAGTCACAGCATGCTTGACACGGACGCTTGCATTTGTATCACATCATCGT
Organism: Myriosclerotinia scirpicola; assembly: GCA_002162505.1. Lineage (NCBI taxonomy): Eukaryota > Fungi > Ascomycota > Leotiomycetes > Helotiales > Sclerotiniaceae > Myriosclerotinia > Myriosclerotinia scirpicola. Next base: position 1,141,908 of record NGKG01000009.1, on the reverse strand, counting down.
ACAAAATCAACGATATTCCATTCATCTGCCTACTTGACTAACCCAACGCAACACTATCGAATACGGTCCTCGCACGCAAATCTCGCTCTGCCACTCTATCGTTTTCCTCAATCTCATATGATGGCGGATTTCGATACTCGATTTTATAAGTGTGGTAGATGTGTATATTGGACCCCTTGGACGTGTCCATCGGGTCATCTAAAAGAAAAGGACCCGCGATCACCTTTGCTGGAAGACGTCTTACTACCGTTGGATGAGTATACCAGGCGCGAGACCCAGCGTGGAATTTCGCATTTGGAATAGCCGCGTTGTCCTAAATTGGAGTTAGCCACATAATGCGTTGAAATTTCAAGATTGTGTTACTGCTGTATTCGTTGCATTGTAATTGGCCAAGTCGGCCGCACCCGTCGCCTCATTATCCATCGGTCTAGCAGCGATATCTACTTCGAAAAGTCTATTGAAGTCAAAATCCTATTGGAATTCAAATAGGCCGTCTAATTACTGTACTTGAATTTCTAGGAAAAATGTTTTATTTCTATCTGAGAATACAGCTGCTGAAGGCTCCAATTTTCTTCCAACAATGAAAAAGGTCTATGGTTTAATGACTGGTAATGGCTTGAACAAGAAAGTCTTGGAACTGCTGAATGTTCGAATGTATTTTAGTTTTTACATGAAGTGCGTTGCCCTCGTATTTATACATGAATAAGGAAAGGAAAGTTCAATGAATGTTTCGCCTTCTTAGAGGGTGACTCTTCTTCTATGTTTGCAAAACATCATGGCCACCGTCAAATGAATAAATATGGATGATTTTCAGTCATATTTGACACAACTTTCTATTCTATTTGACATTGAGGCTAATGACTCCCAAAAGGATTCAGACTACAATGTTTTGAAGGTGAAAGTTCTTGTCTTGGCCATTGATTGATTGCAGTGGTTTGCCATTAAGAAGGAGACAAAGTAACTTCATTGTCACCTCGTCTTTCTTTCATTGCCTGTATTCAGTGATGAATATATCGTTCACGTTTCTAACTGACTACCGACATTGAGCATCCTATCCTCTCCATATCTCCAAACATTGAACTCCTAATTTTATGAATATATTCCCTGGTTTTCCGGTAATGATTGCTACTAAAGGTTTGCCTATAATACCTGATTCAAGTCATTTCTAGTCATCCATTCTCGTCAAACCCCTATGATCTAAGAGTCAAACCCCTATGATCTAAGATGATCGCTTAATCCGTGGAAACACCAAACACTTTCTTTGAGTACTATCAGTCACATCATCGCATCATAATGTTATTCATGACACAATAGCTGCGAGTTGTTCGTCTTTTTTCCATGAAACTTCATGACTATGAAGTTTATAAATCATTCTAGGTTTTTGATTCTAATATTATCGTTTCTATTCTGCTACCGCTCAGTATGATGATATGGTCCCTGCCGAAGCGATGCTTACGGAACCAGTCCTGAACCTTTAGGGGGACCTCTTGACTCTGTTTTACATGGATTGATACTGGAACTGAAATGCTCTCGGCGTTGCACGGAGACTTCATCTGCTCTCATTGTCTTAATTGATCTCAAACATGTATCTGGTCTCAAACATGTATCTGGTCTCTCTTATTTATTCATCTCGCACCAAATCATAGAAAGGTTCAACTGCAGAAGTTCACAAATTCTTGGTCGCATGTCACTCGTTTGATAATGCATCATTTCAATCGCGGCTAAATTATGAGACTGTATTGTACAAAATCAGCGATATTATATTCCAACATCTATCTAATCAACACAGTTGTTTTCAAAGCAACATCTTGGTTCCAACTCCAACTCAGCAATAAAAACAGTGTTGAGATTTTCAGGTGGCGTTTTCGTTGTATCCTGGTATGTAATATCATACTCGTGCCAAACGTACTGACGACCGTCAATTGTATCTCTCTCTTCACAATAAAGGTAAGGACCCCCGGTTACGCTTGCTTGAAACCTCACTCTAGGATGACTTCCTCTATAACAAAACGGACTATACCAGACGTGAGATCCAGTATGAAATCTTGCATCTGGTATTCGTTGTCCGTTGTGATGTAAATTGGGATTCTTAATTGGTGTTAGTTATGTGGTAATTTTGAGACTGATAGAATATATTACCGCTGCATTTCGCGCATTGTATCTGGCTAGTTCAGATAGGCTCGTCATTGTATTTTGCATTCTTGGCATTTTGACTCCGGATCTACTATGTCTACTGGGATCCAATGGTACTATGTGGGTGAAGAGGTTCTACCTAAGTACTCTATATGGACCAACGAACCGAACCGATAGATATTCAAATGTAGCTTGAATATTGAAACGATTCTAGAGTTCGATAATTGATTATGGTTTGAACAGCAAGGACTTTGAATGATTGGATGAATGTTTGCCAAGATCAGCCAGATGTAAGTAATGTCAATTACTAGCAGAAATCTCTGTATCTTGTAAAGTTAAATTGAAGAGGGCCATGGAGCAGCTTATATTGTAGATGGTTCTGTTTATACCATCTTCTCGCTAGGTATCGACCATCCTGTCATAACAAACCCATACAAACAAACTCAATCAATGCCTGACAGGGGTATCTTCAGAGTCTGGAGGCTTACAAGCGACATCTCTACGACATGATTTCTTAGATTGAGTATTTTCAGTCATGATGATTATGATTCAATAGGTGATTGATGTTGCCATCGTATTGCTACAAACACGAGTTGCGCAACTTCAACACTTTGCGGGTTGAATTCAAGCAAGTGTTTTTTATAGCTGTAGGTAGCAAATAGGTTTTCTCTACTGTTTAATCCAAGAAAGGAGATGTTTTTACTAACGCCGCGCCTCGCCCATTACTACGCTCAGTGTCCGAGACTTCAGATACTCATCGGTATTGAAGCGATTTGTTCGGTGCAGAGTACTTCATATCTCGACTTTCTATGGGAAGATACAAGCAGCATCAAATATTTCTAGCATCACATTTGGCTGTAAACAATGATAAGTCAGTCAACCTTATCTCTGGTAATATTCATTAAGGTTATGCAAAGGATATTGTAACCCGAAGTAACCCGGTGTATTTTTATAAGTGTTTTGAAAGATAATCATTTTTGGGGGGCTTTTGGAGGATAAAATGAATACTCTATAAAATGATGTTAGTTGTTTTTAAATAAATATATCCAACGATTATATAATTCTCATTTAGAAGTAACTTGTATTTAGTAGATTTTAAAGGTAAATACCTAATAAAAGCTTTACAAAGTAAATTTGCCACTCTAAGAGATCAAATACCCGCAGGTAAGGTAGAGTGTCCATACCTGATATTCATTTGAAAGGTTTAAATGTCGGACTTTGTTCCAATACTATGCTCAGCTCATCGCGTACTCTTCGTGGGACATGCTGGCTTCCAAGATTGTTGTTGAAACGTGATAATGATCACTGCAAAACATGCGATGTCTCTGCGACATTCAAATATTCTAATTGGATCTGAACATCACAGCTGACCGACTTTACTAAATTTATTAGTGTTTGCACGTTAACACCCCAGTCTTCCGGTGATTGTCATTCATAATCTCAAATTCATCCTCTCAAGCTGTCAAAGTCATGAATCATGAGTATGTTCTTATGACTTGCATATAGACCTAACATGATCGATGAGCAAGTTTAAAATAGACAATGGGCTGTCTGAGTATGATTGGTATTAAGCGGGCATTGGTGAATGTGTTTGCAAAAACACATGCAAAAACACATTCAATAAGAAGGTGTCAAATTCCTAAAGTAAATTATTTTATGCGATAAATTAAAAACGCTAATCTAGTTAATAACAACCTTGGCGGAATAGAACCTGAAGCTATATCTTATTACCTACCTAGGTATTCAGAAACGTTAACAGGAACGTGTAAAGTCGAAATAAGCCTTCCCACTAGAAGCTGAAAGTCATTACAATGTCGAGTCTATTCTACAGCTTGGCTCGCCTGTGTAGTCTTTCCACTACCCCTCCCGTCAGTTCATTTAATGCTCTCCCATCATATCCCAAGCCTTTATCCCAAATCCCAATTCAGACAATCCACATAGCTAACTCACGCCAGGCCCCAAAAGAACAGACCCAAGACATGTTCGAAATAGGCGATATTGTATTGTACACCAAACCACTTCCGTCCCGACGGCTCCCACCTACGAAGCCCCAGTCACGAATGCAACCTCGCGACCCCAAAGGAGAATGTCCAGATATGACAGGAATCCAAACAATTGCAGATCTTGGTCCTTCAGTTCCAATTCAAGTCACTGTGATAGATAGGTACAGAGTTCCAACTGCTATCGCTGCCTTTTCTCAATCGACTACATCACAATTAGAAGGCCCCAGTCCAGTAATTACACCAGTGGAGATTGAGATCTTGTATGATATAAGATTTAGTGAAGGTGCGGAAGAGAATGGGGTCAGGGAGAAGGATTTGAGTCGGATGAGCCAAAGTCATCATAAGTAGGAAGCGACGGTTATATGGACTCTGTATAGTATGTGTTGAGCATGCTATTCAGCTTTGAAATTGATGAAAATCGCTGGTTTCACCATACTAAAAATTGTAAACTTGAGCTATCATATCCTATGTGCCGTGATGATGAAAGTTTGATTTGATGAACCCCAGTGGCTGCTGTGTGATGTTTTCCATGTCGAAAAACTTGATTTGGGCTTTGGTCAATACCCTCAATAAATGCTAGATTACTTCCTTCTCAGACCTTTATTACCTTCATACCTTCATTCGCAAGACTGTTTCCCCATCCATAACCCCATTCGCCGACAAAGTACATTCGACTTGGCTCTCATTTACAGAGGAGCAGATTTCTAAAAGTGGGTTATATACTATGTGTTATTTAGGTTTTAAAGTTCATTTTAGATACAATCTATACTCACTATTTCTAGGCCATTTTTACCAGATGGTAAATAATTACATATATATGATTGTTGCTCAGTGAATTGTTACACAAAACCCAGAGACTTCATGATGCAGTAGCTTAATAATGACTTGAGATTGTATCTAGAACAAAAACCTGAAAATCAAATGAACTTCTATGATCTGAATCGGGACTTATCTACACATGCTCTAACGGAATATCATGATTCCATGGTTAGGAGAGTATAAGAGGCAGAATGTGACCGAAGTATGATTCGAAAAATGGTGTCAACTACAACTTTCTTTGCAAAAACATACGAGTCTACTAGCAAGGAACCAGTTCTAAACTTTGATTATTGTTGGACTCTATAATTCCAAGCAAAGGAGACAGAGTTTCCATACAACAAAAGATAGATCGTATCACAATGCCGAACTTCAACAAAAACCCTCTGCAGACAATTGGTCAATGTCTTTCTAAGGGATCAAAAAGTGGTGGTTCTGCTGCTGTTCGCTGGACCCCATTCTCTCCTACTAACCTTTTATAAATCCCAATCCAGCTTTCCAGCTAACACTTTACAGGTTCCAGCTCCCGCAGAAACATTCAAACCAGGCGATATATTATACTGGACCAGACACAGAGGAACAACACCACCTCCACCATCATGTCCGCCTCCCTCACTTGAACCGTCTATTGCGGAGAAGCGCAAGCGAGTTCGCGTCACTTTGATCAAAAAGCATGAAACAGTTATTGCTGAAACACCTCGGGGGTCATCATCGCAAGTTGGTGAGACATCCAGTAGAATAATTGCTGCTGAGGAAGTTGACGTATTTTATGATATTCAACGTCACGACGATGAGACAGTTGTGGAAAGAGTTAATGGGAAGGAACTCACCTCATCGTTCATTTTGTGATAATGAGGTTTGTTCGGGAGTAATATACATTTAAGCAGGGGATAATAACGGGAAGAGGAAATTATAATTGCTTGGTCCTGAAGGTTTGCGACGTTTTTTAGGCTAGATGGATATGAATTTGAGCTGCTGTATTGACTGTGTCATCATATGGCTTCTTCACCAATCTCCAGACTAGTAATAACTCTAAAAGGGCTTGCTTGATGAATTTAAGATTCTCAGTGATGAACTGAAAAATTGTGATACCATGATAAAAACAGCGCCGAAATTCTTTAGCTGCTCATACTATCGTACAGTAGTCTATTCAGTATGATTACCCGACGCTATTTCTGGAATTTACCAATAATGAGTTCCTTTCAAGGCTTCAACTCATTTCAAGGACTCAAGGATGGGTGAATCCATTCAAGTGAATCAAGTTACTTAAATGATGCAATCCAATGGATCGATTGCCTCCGTTTGAGATATTTATATCTTGTCAGAAATCAAGACTTTGATATGTAAGAAGGGTTTTCTTTAAAAATAAAAATAAAAACGTTGATAGATTGCTCTATCATGCTATTCCTCTAGAAGTCCATATATATCAACTAGCTTGTCTGTATACTCCACCGGTGATATGAATGAAGGAGGTTTGGCCATGGAATGATAGGTAGTCTCTATTATTAATTTCAACGCTCACTGTCGTGATCAGACATGAGTGACATAGTGAATCATCTACTTGCATGATCCGGCCAACTGGTGATTCAAAGTTTGATTAGCAAACGAGTGCTGGTGGTGTATCTATTTATGTTGTGGGAAAAGAAAGCCAGCCGACCGTGGATACAACTTTGTGTAAGCCAAACACGTTCCTATTGTATATAATGCAGAAGTGTCCCTACGGTGTATAATCTACAGAGTCCAATAGAACTTCATCTGTGGCTCTTTACCCATCTCTGAATGTTCCTAATCAAGTTCCAAGACCTCCAAATATCACAAGCAACTTTAAGTCTCAACTACATCATCCATATCAAATTCGAACACTCCCATTGAGATGCCAAATTTCAACCAAAAATCCCTCATGGGAAATTGTTGTTTCACGGGCGAGGGCGACAACAAGTCAATTCTTCCATCCGTCCGTATTTACCCCCTATCCAAGTCCGAACTCTCAACTAACCAACTCCAGGATCGTATCAAAGTAATCTTCAAGAAAGATTCTCGCGTATATTGGACTGGAAAGGGCGAATTGTCTTCAACTTCACTCACAACCAACAATCAAACGGGACCTGAATCTGGTAATGCCAATATAAATCAACGTATTATCCCAGACCCTCGAGTACTTTTGGATGCTTGCCAGTCGGACCGGAATACTGATCCAATCACTGTTACTATAACATCGGAGCGTCTAAGAAAGACTCTTGCGCCTGGAGACGGAAAGGCGAGTTTTGGATTTGTGTTTTGTTATAACATAAAGTTGGAGGATGGGGCCATAAAAAGGGTTGAGGAGGGGCAATTGAGTAAGATGAGAGGGGGGTGATTAGGCCATTGAGCTGATAAAGTAGACTGTGAGGAGAGGTGAGGAGGAGCAAGAAACATAAATAGTTGTTGAGTTTGATACATTCGTATATATCACCCGTATATACACTTGAATCTAACTCTGCTCTGGACAGCCCTTGCGACTTGAAAAACATTGCTGATGCTAGTCTCAATACAACTAAAACACCTCAAATCATTCTCTTATGTGACCAGGGGTTTTCTAGTAAATAGCATATTTGTAGTGAATCATTTACATGCTTGTAGCAGCATTTAATTGTTAGGAGTGTGAAGCTACAAACCTGGAACATATTGAAGGATTCAACTTGGGATCATTCGGATGTTTCCTCGTCGAGCGAAGCGAGCCGAAAAGCGACGATTAGACTAAGAATGACTTGGGATAGTCCTATCACACCAGCGAGGGAACGCTCAAGAATTCTCAAAAACATCCGCTTTCATTCCCATGTTCGTTGCTTAGGCAAGATATGAGGATTTTGAATGTTTATGTTTTGAAAGGACAATGTCACACTACATGAACCTCAATACAACCGACGCGTTTTGATATATCTCCGTGCACATTCACCCATCCATCCACAACCCATCATCTCAATAACCCCCCACCCAGTTTGTTATAGTCTGGACCAGCAACCCAGCTTGACGGTTTCAACATTCGAATAAGCATAATATTTTGAAGTTAGATTTCCTGAACGTAATCATTACAGTATTCAAAGAAATTCATTTCTCCAATTATTTTCAATCTTCCAAAAGATTTGAATTCAGAAATTGGAATGTTTCGAACAAGTTCAAGAATAAATAACGTCGCATTTTTGAACTGCAGTCCGGACTGCCAGACGCACCGGCACTGCCACTGCCATCTCCACCAACTATATGAGTCCAAAGTCTTTCTCCCCAACCCCAGCCTCTACCATTTCCAAGTCATCCTCCCTAACCCTCGCCGGCACCATTTTCCTCTTCATCCCTACAAAAGGAGGCCCCACCTCATACAAAAACACCGTCACCGCCGGTGTAAATACTGGCCCGTCAGGACCCATAACAGGTACACCATTGTTCATAACTGGAACACGTTCTTCGACAATAGGAATTGGATCCGATATTATTGTAAAGGACTGTCGTTGTGAGACCCACACTACACGATCCCCTTTGCGGAAAAAGGGGGGATGTACGGTGCTGGTTGGAGCATTGTTCGACATTGTGATATCGATATTGTATGTGATTGAATAATAGTATGGAGTTTTTACACTTATTTTCTAGTATCGTTTTAAGAACCCAAAAAGATATGAATGGAGATTATACCTCATGCGAGGGGAGATCTTATTCTTATAGACGAAGGAGGTGGAGAAACGTAAGAGCACATAAAAACCGGTGTTTGTGGAAACACTGCCCTCAGAGTCCGTCACCAGCAGCGATACAAACATGGAGATATAAAAAACCAGTCATTATGCTAAAAGCTAGATCATATCGATACACATTTTCCTGTACCTTTAGATCATTTATAGAACAGGACCCCCGCAATCTAAAAGATAATTGTTTTCCACTCACATACTTCTGAATACTTGAAACACGATAAGAATGGAACGACGCATAGAAGCTCCGAACGAGAAAGAACCTACAGCTTACAACGACGAACACTTTGCACCGTTATATAAACTTTTGATAGATAGGTGTGGTTAAAAGAACGCGGATAGGCTTCTATGCTAGAGACTTGTGGTCTGAATGATCAAGTATGATTCAAACGTTCTTGCAAATACAGGACAAAATACTTGAATTACCTTGCCCAAAACGTAGGTAGCTCGAATATAGTACAAGACTAGACATCTTCATTTCAGAATATAGTACAGTTATGCGTGCATGTTTTCCAGATCTTAGAATCAAAATCTCCCAGTCAATTGCCATCTAGCATCTCGCTTCGCGCGCCAACGCCTAATTCTTAAAAATCTCATATTGGCTCTGTGCCGTATATATTTTGCTGCATCTGGATAAGGAAACATTTTGACCCCTGTTAGACAATTATCGATCTCAGCTAGCATCTCTTCTAAACTCAAGGGATTGAGAATTCGCGCTTGTCGGTTCGCCTTGACAGTTGATGTCCCTGGCCCATGTAGAATGACCAAGCGGTCAACAACTGCTCGCCTAATCGCATCTGGTTCAATCTCTACGCCCATGTGATAAAGTTCTCGTAAAAGTACAATGCCATTAGTGATGTTATAGGCTGTTTTCCTATTCACACGTGCGAGACCTGGGACCTTTGGTGACGGGCTGACTAATGCTCGTTGAAAGCCCCATTCGACAATGGCCCTTTGCAGCCTGGATGGAAAGAGACGCCTAAGAGGATGTTGATGGTGCCTTGCAGTAATTAGTTCATCTGGAACTTGTGTGCGATCTCGGATTCGTAGGTAATTTGCACCGGGCAGAAGATTGTGATTTTTTGAGCCATACCAGGAAGCTAAAAACATACACAAATTGTGTAAGTCTTTTTCACGGCCAAGCATCCCAAGTCTTTTAATGATTTCGGTCCAATTATGTACCGGAACCGATGAGCCGGACGTCATGATACCTGTTAGAATCTTGATTGCCATAGCTAAATCATCGAAACTCTTATGTCTAGGATCCGTCACAGGTCGCCGACCGCGTCGACGAGGCCGCAATAGCTGCCGTAGAATACAAGATATAGAATATGGCTTCGCCGGTATACGATTCATTCGCATATCAGACAATGTCTTCAGCACAGCATCCCATTGATGCCTGATGATGCAAATTCTAAGATGTATGTTGTAAATATCGAAATCAGGACTTCTACTACCAACTAATCGTATGGCCATAGTTCGCTGAAATTCGGATAATTGTTCCTTAGCAGCATAAGATGCTAAGAGTTTTTCCTGAAGTACCCAATCGTCTAGTGCCGCTGGATGTTGATCGCTATTGAGCAATGCGTTTAGGTATTCATGATTTTCCTCTCTCGCAAATGTTTCCACAGCCTGGACAAACTTCGATTGGCCAGGAGATATACCAAGCTCTGCGAGCTGATCAAACCTCTTGACAATGGCTTTACTATCTGGATCTCGCAGAGCAATAGACTGGAATGATAGAGGTCCAATTTCTCTTACTCCAAGTGCGTGAATGGACTGTATGGATACATCCAATGGTACCCAAGTTGTAGCAAGCCATCGAGCTCCTAATTCATCGTCATACTTCTTAGGTTTGATATGGAAAACCTCACCATGAATAAGATTCATCATTTCTCTGGATATACTTCGAGTGTCTTTGATCTCGTTCTCTAGCCCAGGAGGTAAGGATATCCCGACATGTACCAAACTGCGGGCGACTCTAAGTGCTAACGGGCTTCTAAATTTTGTCAAAAGTCGAATCAAGTCCTCGGTAGGTCTTGCAGATTTTGGAAAGTCTTTCTTCTGTAAGAGCGAAAAGTGCCATTTGTATGCAGATGCATATTCTTCCTGATGATAGAATGGTACTATGATACTAGAGTACGAGACATGAAATTTACTTGCTTCATATATTTTCCGTAAAGCCTCGATATCCCCTTTCAAAGTAATCACTTTGAAACACAACTTCTCAAACACTCTATGGTTGGGGGGAGGATGACGCACTACCAGTTTTCGGTGCCATTGAAATGCTTCAGCACCTCTGCCATTTAGTAGAAGATGATACATGATTCTCATATAAAGTCCATTCCAACGTTGACCAGTTTGTTGCAGCAGGTCATCTGCATATTGAATGATACTTTCGAGCACAGCTTTATCCTGAAGGCCAAGATCCACAAAGGCTCTCCACATTGCCCAAGAAGCCAAACCTTCGACTGGCAAATGGATATTCCTAGCAAGTATTGCTTCCCACAAGATCCTCGCTCCCTCAACACCATATATTCGTCGCCTATATGCTAAGAGCACTGCCCATAATTCCATGTCTTTTTCATGAACTGGGTTATCGACTAATCGTACTGCGTCTTCGTGAGTTGTTTTGGACACACGCGATTCATATTCGATTTCAGCAGGTGTGAAGTAATTCTTCCATCTTCTGTATTCTTTGGTAGTCATCGATTCCGTATCGGCGTGAGACACAACTGTACGGGGATCATTCGAAGATCTTTTTGAAATGACATGGCGTACAGCTGGTCGGGCACAATTGGGGGAATCGGATTGTGTGCCATACTGGTTCGCAGATTCCAACCCAGCGCCGAGACTTGTGTAATTTCGATTGCATTTTCTACCAACACAATCATGATGAACGTTGGTGGACAGCGGGGTATCCGTCGCGCGGACTAGATACCGGAGGAGGTTCAATGATGAATATCTAGAGATGAGTCTTTGTAACGCAGGGCGCATTATGATGCACCGGCCGTCAAGATTTCGGTCAGGTATTTATGCATATCCATCACTGCCACAAATAATATCGCGTACTCGTTGGGAAGCTTGATTGAACAATTCCAAGGTTCGTTCTTCAAAATAAATCTGAGCACTTTGGAAAATCGCGAAAGCTTAGTCAGCAATATTAGCGCGGGTTTCGATCCGAGCTTCCTATGATTTCAACATCGAACCACTTACTCAAATCTCAATACAAACCATAACGCCTTGAATACAGACACAATGGCTGGGTGAGCTACAACCGCAAGTTCTTTTGATATTTGAATATCTGAGTAGAGGCTGTTGGGACGCCGGTTGCCTCAAAGCCCAGCCGCCTCCAAAAAGGCCAGAAATTGTTGCAAACCCATTTACTGACTATACTATGTTAATAGCTTCAAACTCCGCGAGAACCGTGTTCCTCACTACCAAGCGCTCTTCCAAGAAGGTGCCAAGAAGCATATTCGTCAATGGAACCAAGTACGTGACTTGCTCTGTATCCCGCGCTATGGGGGTGGGGTGGAAATCACCTAAGACTATATCGATCGAAGTACAATTCTGACAGGCTATGCAGACTCCTAGAAGCAAGTTCATGCTCTACCCATACTACGTGGCTCTTTGGGGAGGTTTCGCCGGTATGTGTAGCATTAGGGAAGTGGCAGAAACGGTGTGACTGATAGTGAGATAATAGGATCTATGTACATGATGTCTCGAATGGTTTTCGGACACAAGACTTGGTTCGGTAAGGGATAGAGGTTGCGAGCGAAACGATACAGCTTTTGGATGTATGGGGACTGGGGGGATGAAAGCGCTCTACATCGAAGCCACAGAATAGATCAATTCCATCATACCTCGAATATGTTACGACAATACCCCTGGAACTATTCAAGGCTACTTTCCCCTGATGAAATATGTACCTTCTCGGTCTCGCTTCCGAATACAAATATTCTTCGTTTATTCCATTTTCAATAGACTGCTGTTTTCTCTTTGGTCTAATTGTCTTATGTTATGGTAGAGTGTAAGAGCCGCTCCTCTTACATTATAGAATAGGGTTCTTCAACACAAGCGTGCATTGGCTTTTGAAACTTGAAATTGGCTGTATTTTGGTCGCGCACTTTTCTTTTCAAGATACCAAAATGACTTGCACATTGTCACTGTTTTATAGATTTACTAGGCACTTCTCAGCAAAACACTTGGAGGCCAACTGCCTGTCTATAGTGCTATGGATAGTCGGCAGAACTTTGTGTGCCGATAAGCATCTTGGTTTTTGTGGTGGAGCGTGAATAGTGCGGGGTGCCCAGACTATATACTTCATAGTAGCTACAAAGCTTTCAGTTCGTTCAAGACCTTCGCCATCAAAAGCAGTGTTCGATTCGAATTTGATCGTTGGATCACATGATTTGATCATTAGTTTCTCACTACGATGGCGCAAAATCTAAGTACATATTAGGTACGGAAACTAAAGATGTTCCTAGGGCACACTGATGATTTCTATTTCCTCCCGAATTATAAAGTCATATATTTCTGATTTTATCTGCAATGAATCTTCATTTTATTATCATATCACCATCTCCATCCCACGGATCCCACGACCACATATAACAATACAAACATAATAACCACTACTCTCTCTTCGATCCTTTAAGATGGCTTTTAAGATGGCTACGAACGAACAACCATTCATTACCTTTCGTGTTTTAATGACCCGTGAGCACCAACCAATCCTAGAACGTGCAAATTTATCATTTATCACTCGACCTATCGCCTACGCTTTCGCCGCCCGACCTTTGATGAATCGCGTCCTAATCATCGAGCCCATATGCCTACCTAGTATTAATAGAATGGAGTGGCATACACAAGGGGACGGACAAAGCTCATTTTCGCAGGCATTAGCCACAACTATATCAATACCTATAATTTCTCAGGTTAATTGGCTGTTTTCATGCAAAGTGTATGTGCCTAGACACCTCCCTATTTCAGATTTCAATACTAAAGGGTATACCTACATAGCTCATGCATGTCATGGTCTAAATTACCCTCCTTTTCATGTCCAAAACGTCTATGCAAATTGGGAGCCGAGTTTCAATATAACTCATAGATTTTGACTATTTGCCTATGCACCATTCTCTTTCCAATAGCCCTTCGTGACGCATGGGGGGAATACGGAGTGGATATTGGAGGAGAATATCCAACTGTTAAGAATGTAACATAACCATCATATCAATTTGTACTATCAGATCAAGTCATATCAAGCGCTTTTTGCTTGTCAACCGTGATATCAATATATCGGACGAAAGCTTTGGATGATGTTATACAACAATTATGGAATTCGAAAAGTACAGCTTCAACACAACTTACTTGGGAATTTATTCATAATCATACTAATCGTCTAATCACATAATATTCATCTAAAAATCAGGTAATTAGCCACGTCAAGTCAAACAAAGTCATCTTAACCGTCATGATATCACCGTCAACCTAAATTTACAACCCTACCACCACTATTAATGTCAAAATACATTTAGATGTATTCAATTCTCTTATGACTAATACTCATATCGGCTGGTTGCATCTTACGGGAATTCTTCTCATATTATCACCAGCATTGAATACATGAAATTGAACCATCCTACCGCAAATTGAATCTTCTACAAACTCCCCTCATTCAATTGAAGTCGACTTTTACTTTCTATACTTGCCTCTCTTCATCATCGCCCTCCTTCATACTACCCTCCTCCAACCTCACCACCCAATCATCTTTACTATCCACCTCTTCCCTCTCATTCCCATCCAATTTCACCATCTCTCGATATCAATTACTTTCCCAGTACTCCATAGAACTTTACTCCAATCGGCCAACTCCCAGCCGATCATCCATTTTCCACTCTTCGCTCTTCGCTCTTCACTCATCACTACCTTTCAGTCTCTCTATCTCACAATCTTATAGCTACACATTCAAATAATCTTATTTCCTTGCTACTCACATCCACATCCCCATCCCCATTCATGATGATTCTACTCAAATCTCAAATCTCAAATCTCAAATCCCGCGTCTCAAATCCAAAAGCAAAAAAACAAGGATCAAGCAAAACAAGAACCCCCATTCAACCCCCATTCAACCCCCATTCAACCCTAAAACATGCCATTGACCCCCCTTCCCCCAACCCCCTTATCTAGCGCACTACCCATCAAGAACTACAGGAAATATATACCCTTCATCTATCCATTCCTTTATCCATCCATTTATCTATTCATTTATCTATCTATTTATTTATCCATTTATCTATTCATTTATTTATTCATCTATTTATTTATTCATTTATTTATCCATTTATTTATCTATTTATTTATTTATTTATCTATCTATTTATTTATTCATTTATTTATTTATTTATCTATCTATTCATCTATTCATTCATCTATTCATCTATTCATCCATCCATCCATCCATCCAACACCAAAGCGCAAGACTCAAATTTCCAACATCAGTGATCATACATACATACATAGCAGCAAGAATCGCAGCAAGAATCGCAGTAAGAATCGCCACACTCGAGAAAAGACTGCACAGAATGGGAAAAAAAAAGGGGGGCTCGCCTCTATACTCACAGGAAAACCGCATATTTAGGAGATCCGCGTCCCATTCAAATTCTATCTGCTATAAACTACACGACCGATAATATTGTAAACAAATCTATTTAGAAAATACACTCATAATCTATAATCAATAATCCATAAGATGATTTACCGACTGCCAAATTCGAAAAATTCGATGCGTAAACATATATCAACTCCCAATAGATACCTAGTAGATATACGAGCATACACGATCAGAAGACTACCTACTTCGTACAGTAGTATATATATCGTAAATCCTAGCGATGCAAATAAAACTCTTGCAGTTTTTGGATATAAACCAGATTCCAGAATCATGAAATATTGTGCTCCATTTATAATAATCAAATAGCCTCCATGAAGGTTTAAGCGGGACATCTCCATTCATCTATGGTCTTCTTCTTCTTCTAGCTGAAAGACTCTGATTGTTTCTTTCCCACCTTCTCTGTGCCGTATGTGATTTGAATTCTTCGAATGAATCCAACCCCCTATCCCTCATGCGTTCCGAAACTTGATAACACAGAATCTGGGATATAAAAGAATAACTGCGACATTTATTATCCATGCAATCACTTCACATCTCGTAGTGTGTGCACATCTCGTAGTGTGTGCACATCTCGTACACACCTCTCACACGACCTTTCGTTTTCATATGATTTTGCTTGAATTGTC
This sequence comes from Myriosclerotinia scirpicola, assembly GCA_002162505.1. Lineage (NCBI taxonomy): Eukaryota > Fungi > Ascomycota > Leotiomycetes > Helotiales > Sclerotiniaceae > Myriosclerotinia > Myriosclerotinia scirpicola. The sequence goes on along the minus strand of NGKG01000009.1, from coordinate 1,125,941 downwards.
CCATTTCCCACTGAAAGCCCACGATTATCCCCCCACCCTATGGTATTTCCTAACAATCATGAGTTCTCTTGAAAAGCTGCCCTAGCCCAGCTCGCCACTGTTACTAGTACATATCCTACAGCCCAATCTCCTTATAGCCCCCAGCTCATATCAGTTCCTTAACATACATCGTAGAATCATCGCACCTAAAAACCCCATGTCATAAGTATCCCCTCAATTCTCCAATCAAGCAGCACCAGTATCCTGTCTCAACATCTCCGCAACATCCGCATCCAATCCCTCCATAGCATCACCGCCCATCTCGGGGAAATCATCATTCAATTTCCTCTTCTTCATGCTACTCATTGAATTGCTCCGTCCATAACTAGTAGAAACACTACTTAGCAAATCCAACCCAGAAGTTGGTGAAATGGATTGGGACGTGTAGATCGAACCATTGATTGCAGCAGAGGAGGAGTTGAGATCAAAATCAGGAGGTGGCTCTTGATGGATGGGCTCTTCCTGCGCCGGGTGCAACGGAGGTGATAGAGGTTCAACTTCGGGACGGTCAGGTTCAGATTTAGGAGTGGCCATTTGGTTTCCCGGGCTGCCATCTGCTGGGGTGCTCTCGCTGCTGTTTGCAAAACCTCGCATAATGCTATCTTCCACGTCTCGTTTTTTGGTATCGATCTCGGTTCGTCTCGTGGAAAGGAGGTTGAGTTGCGCCTCTTCTTCTGCTAGAGCATTGCGGTTTGTCTCCAACAGTTTCTCTAACCCTTCAATCAACAAGTTACGGGATTTGATAACTTCAGCTACAGCTCCCTCGGCGTTTGCCAAAGTCTTGAGAAGACCATTGAGTCGAGCAGCATGGACTGGAGCGGACGGAGTCGGTGTATTTGGATCTGTGAGCTTTTCATAATCATGGGTTGCAGAATTTGTAGAAGTCTTCGTAGAGAGTACCAATTTGGATATCGTTTGTTGAGGTGCTACCAGCGGTTGAAGTTCGCTTGGTACCGACGATGAATTGCTGGAGAATAGGGATCCGCCTAATCCTTTCCTATTCGAAGATCTGGATTTCTCGAGTTCTATGTTCATCAGTATAAGCTATCCTATATGCGCAGATGGACCTACCCTCAATTCTAGCTTCAACTGCATCTTGTATAGGAATCTCAAAAATCTGCCTTTGCCTCCAAACCTCCACGACTCTCTTCAATTTGTTCTGGACATCGCTCGTAGCTCCCTTATAGGCAGTTGCTGTCGCCTCCGCGATTACAGGGGAAAATGCAATGAGAAAATCATCCTTGCGCCGAGCTTTCGATTGTTGTGCAACTTCTGTGAAAGACATTAATTAGCAACGACCCAGGTAGATGAAGATTGATTTTATACGTTCTATTACTAGACGTAGAGCAGAGTAAGAAGATTGAGGTCTTACCATTTGCAAGATAAACCAAATTCAATCTTTTGTTACTTCCGGAATCCTTCAGCTTTTGAAGCCAAAGTTGCCCAGTACGGTCGGCATATCTCCTAAATGACGGATTAGCACATTGAAAACCCCCGCAAAGTGATAATTGTCTACGTACCTATGAAACATAATCCATTGAGCGACAGTGACCTAGAGATTGAATTAGTCCACCACTCATTCATTACCTGAGATGATAGAATGGTACTCACAATACTCTCCTGCGTCTCGTTTAAAGCAGAAAGTTTTGCGAGAACGGCATCGTCGTTGTAGGCCATCTTTATTGATTGATATATTTGAAAGTAAATGGGACAATGTTCAATGAAGTTGTTGTTTGTATTTTAATGCTGTTGCTTGCCGGTGTTTGTTCGACTGATATTACAAAGAAGAAGAATGGCTTTGTTTATACACCAGAATTGAAATATGGATCACTTGGTAGATTTCGAAAACTAGTCAATAAGAAAACGGTAATTCCCAAAGATGACTTTTAGTTATCGAAGGTCCTTTTTGTCTACTTGCTTTGATGTGAATTGAAAAAGAAATCAGTTGAATTTGGGAATTCTTATATCCATCGTTTGCATCTGGAATCTCTTCTCAAGCTCTCCAAATAATCCTTAGCGTCGGTAACTTCCGTACTAAACCCCGGCTAGGCGCAACTGTACTGACTATCATTGCATCAGGAACAGACAGCTTGCGATTTCGAATCAAGAGTTACACATAACCAATACTCTAGATTTCAATATGGCTGACAGGTTTCCTTCTCTTGAGGACTTTGATTCTGGTGGTAAGTCTAGATTTGGAAGTTCAAATGGAAATCAATGTATACAGATTATTAACAACACGGTTTACAGCTCAAACAACACAAGGCGACTCTACTTTCGAAGGCGGCGCTGATGATTTCCTAAGTCGCGAGAAGGCCCTTTTGGGCGAAGATGCAGAGCAGTTTACTACTGGCAACGACAATGCCGCATTTGTAGAAGATGGTGATGATGATTTATTGGGTGGTGGAGGAGGAGGAGAGGAGGTTCATGAGTTTGAGAGTTCTTTCCCAGCCATTGATACTCGCAATGAGGTATGTCATTACCTCATTACATATTCTATACTTCTCAAAGCCTAATATTCACAAATCCAGGGCGTTTCACCAGGCGGACAAATCACCAGCTCATACACCAACTACCAACCCCAAGTTTCCGACGAGGAAGAACCAGAAGTGATCAAACAATGGCGCGAACGTCGAGACCTTCAACTCCAAGCCCGCGAAGAGAGATCCGAGGAGAAGAAACAGGAAACCATCAAGACTGCCCAACAAAACATCGATGATTTTTATGAGAACTACAACACCAAAAAAGAAAAGACCATTGCGCAGACCCGTCGTGATGCGGAGGAGTTTTTGGCAAGCAGGGAAGACACATCTGCTGGAGGAACCAGCTGGGAGCGTATCGCGAAGTTGGTTGATTTGAGTGGAAAGGGTGCTAGAGGTGGTGCAAATGGCACTGGCAAGGAGAAGTTCCGAGAGTTGTTGATGAGTTTAAAGAAAGATGAAAAGGCACCCGGTGCAACTGGATATTAGAGGGCGTTGGTTGGACGGATCGGGTGATCTCTTTAGGGACTTGTAAGATCGTGCAAGATGGTTGTTTATTTCGTTCAAGAATTGCCTAATCGGAGGTTCTGGGCAATGGGGCGTTAAAAATGAATGGCATAAACACGCATAAGTATTAAAGATTGTTTATAATAACATTGTTTCTAATGCTGGCCATTGAAAATATGATTACTACTAGGTATTTAATCGTGTAGAAGATACAACGCCGCAATTTAAAGTAGTCGCCCTACATATTGTCAAGACTTGACGTCGACTTATGAATGCATGGAATAATTTGAAACATTGAAAAGTACATCAAGGCCAATGGCAACAGCTTCCCCCATTACTAGGTTTCAATGCCATTTGCTTTTTCAAATCGCAAGGCATGTTTCCTTTTCATATCATTTCATTACCTCTCTTACCACCTACCCCTAATTCGACAAGCTTATTCTGGATCACCATAATTTTCATCCAACGCTCGCTGTTTTTCCTGTTTTTCCTGTTCCTCAAACTCCTTTAATGCAGCCTGTCCTTCCTCGGTTGTGGCATCGATAATTTGTTCCTCGAGTTGTAACATACCACCCTAAATTTATGTTAGCAGGGGCATAATGAACACTGAAATTGTGTTTTGAGCTTACCTCACTGAGCTGGCCTACAATCTCTTCAGCTTGCTCCACACTCATTTTGCCCAAAACCTTATTAACTTCATCCAAGCTACCACTCTCGAGAGCTCGTTGCAGTCCAGGTGGGAATGCATTGAAGAGTTCTCTCGATTTGATGACGTCCGGATCGTCACTCGTTGCCGGTGGAATCGTAATGTTGATAGTGGTTCCGGGATCGACAGCATGAAGTTGGATTTGTTCAACTCCACCTTCTGCCCCATCCTCAGCTGCTCTCTGCTTCTGGATCTCCCTAGCCCTGGTGCGAACCCTATCGAATGTAGAGTTGACATCGTCGAAGAAGACCTTTTGGGCTTGATGTCCCTTGGTGGTGATACGCTTGAAGAACAAGCCAACACCATCCTTCCCGAGTGCTCTGCAATATTGAATTAATAGAGCTTGATGGACACACTGTCTAGCAAAATCATCCTTTCCTGCAATTGCAGAGTTAAATGCCAGAACCAGTAAGCCATCGGTTTCTCTTTCTGCAAGCACCGAAGGGTTTGATGATATATACTGAAGACATGTACGATAATCGCCCATCTTGATTTGTGCAAATTTCTTCCCAAGCTCGGTAGCTTCTACATCATCATCATCTTCTTCCTCATCTTCATCGACATCTCCATCAGCTCCCGATGACTGTTCACCTTGCTTGAAGCCATCTCTATTCGCGAGGGCATGCGGGTTTAGGACTTCAACCGCTTGAACTTTCTCCTTACCTGAAGCCTTTTTCGGTTCTGCGGCCTTTGGTTTTGGGTCTGCTTTTGAAACGAAAGAGCTGTCGAATCCAGTATGTATACTCTCGCTAGTTATCTTTTTGCTCTCCTCTTTCTCTAAAGTCTCTAGTTCCAGAGCAAGTTGTTTTTGAAGATCCTCGACCTTGGCTTGATGCACTTTAATCTCGGCAAGATAGGCCTCAAAACGGTTATCCGGCTTGTCTTCATCGACCTTTGTTTTAACCTGATCTATAAGCGCCGCCATCATCTTAGAGTATGTTGGAGGTGCCTCCTTCACGTGGGTATGTACCCCTTCAGGTGGTGGTGGTGGGGAATCATCCTCGCCAGTAGATTCCATCAATGCTTGAAATGCAAGATCATCTGGACGTTTATCGGTTTGGGGACTGTAGGATTGTAGAGCGACAAGTAGAGCGTTAATTCTCTTGAGAAGTCCATCATTGACGATTCTTTCGTACTTGTAGGTATCTATTTTATTCTTTCTCTCAAATCTCTGCTGATGAATTTGATTCTGTTTTGCTCGAATGAAAGAGCGCTTATCAACATTGGGGTGAACTTCGATGTCCGAGTCGTCACTCAACTCCAGTGCATCCTAATATTTTGTCAGCCTTGAACTTTCAGCCTTTCGAAGTGGGGGAGGACGACGATGAGGGGTTTATGGATTCCAGTATTGTATGTAGAATGAACTTACCCATTTGCTATAATTTATCGGCATGTTGGCGATGATTTGGAGAATATTCGTTTGATTTTGGAAGTCGTCTTGTTTTAGAACGTATGGCTGCTTTCAGAGTTGTCCACAGGTCTTTATGAAAGAAGTTGGTAACTTTTTTTATTATACTTTGAATCGAATGTTCTACAACAATGATAGAATAATATGCTTTGCGCTCAAACATTCACAAAGTCAAAATCGACCTAGGTAGCCCCACGTTTAGCTTTCATAAGCAGTAATTAAGAGTTGTGATTGGTCAGTTCATAAAATGGATGGAAAAGGATTCAAGGGAACCATTTAACCGATGAAGCGATGACGGAAGCTAAATCTAAAAGTACGTACTAGTTACCTAGGTTATGCTCTAGTTCAAAATAATATTCCTGAGAACTCAGAAGAGAACCTTTAATTATATTCATCTACCTTCAATTCACTCATAAATCTTTTACATCTCGCGCAATAATGACAGTTCGGCGACTATATCTTTCACAGCTTCATCGGTGAATTCAGCGGATGTAGCACACAATCCCAACATCAAATTTTTACAATGCGGCGCACCTTGGCTTTAGGCAATGGTTGGGGGGGAGTCTTGGTCTACGATGTAGCTTTGAAGCAACTTTCAAAAACTATTCCTGCCCCCGCAGCTTCTAGATGGACTCCATCCGGAGCTTTTCAGGTTCCGAAAAGATATTCATCCAATCTCAAAAGCTCTCCATCTCCATTGAGCCCCGCGTCTAAGCCGACGACCCCACAACTGTCTACCAGCCGTCTGCTTCGGCAAACAAGAATCGAGCTATCATCACCATGGCGGCCGGCAATATCTCAATTACGACCCTTCAACAGTGCATCTCCCTTACAAACCCCGAGGGCCTCAGATAGACAGGATCATATCGAACGAGAGCGACAAAGGCGCGAAGAAGAGGAAGAAGATAACATTGATGAACAAGGGGATTTTGCACGAAGTGAGAAGGCTTCTAAAGCGACTCAAGTCAACCTAAGCGCCAGATTACAAAGTAGTGGGAAAAAACAAGGAAATACAGCTGCTTTTGGTGAAATATGGAGGTTACTCAAAATTGCTCGACCGGAGGCAAAATGGCTCGGTTTAGCTTTTGTGTTTCTCTTGATATCCTCATCGATCACTATGTCTATACCATTCTCGATTGGAAAAATACTCGACTTGGCCACCAAAGATCCTTCAGAAGGCGAAAAACTTTTTGGACTAGACGTTGGCCAATTTTTCATTGCTCTCGCTGCTGTGTTGACCATGGGCGCTGCTGCCAACTACGGACGTATCATTATATTGAGAATAGTGGGAGAACGAATCGTAGCCAGACTTCGATCACAATTATATAGGCGAACTTATGTACAAAACGCGGAATTCTTTGACGCCAATCGAGTTGGAGATCTCATTTCTCGATTGAGCTCGGACACAGTTATTGTTGGAAAGAGTATTACCCAAAATCTATCAGACGGTCTACGAGCCATTGTTAGCGGAGGTGCTGGGTTCACAGCTATGGCATGGGTGAGCTTAAAGCTTACAAGCATTCTGTGTCTCATGTTTCCACCAGTTGCAATCGGTGCATTCTTTTATGGTCGAGCGATCAGAAATCTTAGTCGGAAAATCCAAAGAAATTTGGGAACTTTAACCAAAATCGCCGAAGAGAGACTCGGAAATGTTCGCACAAGTCAAGCTTTCGCCGGTGAAACACAAGAGGTTGGAAGATATAACCAGCAAATCAAGAAGATATTCTCATTGGGAAAGCGGGAGGCACTTATCAGTGCAACCTTTTTCAGTTCGAGCGGATTCTTTGGCAATATGACTATTTTGGCCTTACTCTACACTGGTGGATCTATGGTCAAGAACGGTATGATAAGTGTCGGTGAACTGACATCCTTCCTGATGTATACAGCATATGCGGGGTCAAGTTTGTTTGGTGTATCTAGCTTTTACTCGGAACTCATGAAGGGTGTTGGTGCAGCCAGCCGTCTTTTCGAGCTTCAAGATCGGAAGCCCACAATTCCTGCGACCGTTGGTACTAAGGTTAAATCTGCACAGGGTGTTATCAAATTTCACAACGTCTCCTTTGCCTACCCAACGCGGCCAGCAGTCACAATCTTTGATGGTCTCGACTTTGAAATTCCTTCGGGTACTAATGTGGCAATTGTCGGGCCCAGTGGTGGAGGTAAATCTACTATCGGTTCACTTTTATTACGATTTTACAATCCTACACATGGAAAGATCACAATAAATGGTGAAGACATAACAAAGATGAATGGGAAGTCTCTTCGCCGTCGAATCGGCATGGTTGGCCAAGAGCCTGTCCTTATGTCTGGCTCGGTTGCCGAGAACATTGCTTACGGCAAGCCCCATGCCTCAAGGTCAGAGATTATTGCGGCTGCACGAAAGGCAAATTGCCAGTTCATTAGCGACTTCCCTGAAGGTCTCGACACACAAGTCGGAGCACGTGGGGCTCAATTATCCGGAGGACAAAAACAACGGATTGCAATTGCTAGAGCATTGCTCAAGAATCCCGATATCCTCATCCTGGACGAGGCAACATCGGCTTTAGATGCCGAATCCGAAACTCTAGTGAACTCTGCTCTTGCAGCGCTACTCAGGGGCCAAAATACAACTATTTCAATTGCTCATCGTCTTTCGACTATTAAGCGTTCGGATCACATTATTGTTTTGGGCAATGATGGAAAGGTTGCTGAAACTGGGACATACAATTCTTTATCTAGCGATCCGAATTCCGCATTTTCTAAATTGATGGAATGGCAAATGAGTGGAGGTGATGAAGCGGATCACAGACCTGTCGAATTAGAAGGCCATTTCACAGAATCCGAGGAGATCTCAGATGATTTATCTCGTTTAAATGATTCTGATGCGGGTGAGGGTGAAGCTATCGAGGAAGGAACTAAGGTGCGAAAAGAAGATAAGACGAAAACGGAAGCTGTTTTGGAAAAGACAAACAACCGAACGAAGTAGATGAAGAGATGATGAACGGAGTGGGATGAATGTATGGGTATTAACCGCCGGTCTCCTCATTATTTTCGAGGCGTTTATAGAGTATTGTATTCGAAAGTGGATGCATTGGGGAACTCTTCATCCCCATGTACCACACAGCGAAGATAGGAGGGGTAATTATTAGCGAGGGCCAATTGTTGGCTTGTTATAGGTACAACCCGAGAGGGGAGAAACACAATTGTATTATACTCCACTCATGTTAATGGATTGAGTTGTACACTTTCCTTGAATAGGTTCATGTCTCTATACTTTGCACTTCATATCTGTACCGATGTCTTTCAAATCATCCACGGCCCCTCTTTGATACTAGTGTTTCCAATAATTTGAATTGAAGATTCATAATCGGAGAATCTCAAATTTTGAATGGATTTTTTAGATCATAATCGGTTGGAATATTGAAATCACTTAATACGATCACTTAATACGATATATCTGTTGGCTGCATTCCTCAACAACGGATGAAATGATGGGGTCGCTTTACAGAGTTGTTAGCATCGGGTTGGACCACAGAACCTCCAGCGCATGGACATGCATTTCCTGTCTCTTTTTTAGATGTTAAACTATTTGGAATGCAGGTCGGATAGTATGTTGATCGAGATTAAATAGAGCAAAAATGAATTATTACCTTCTGTAAAATCGTTCTGCCCATATGCATATGCATGCAAGACAAAAATTACTGTGAGGCGATTCGGTGGGGGCTGACTAAGCCACGCTCCCTTCAACCATCCTTCGGCTACCTTTACGTACCTATCTTACATTCTTTTCGTCGCATGTCTTTTCATCTATCTCATACCATCACCTGAAAAACTCATACAATTGATAACATAATGCGATCTTTTTCCGACGACAAGAATGTAAATCTCCATGTATATATAAAAATATCATGATCCCCTGACGATCACAGCATGGATCAAGCTGCATCTGTCGTTGACGGAAGAAAGCTCCGAGAGGTAGGTGGAGTCATAACGTCATTGTAAACAATGAGGGGCTAGAGCTCTTTGACGACAAGGTAAAGCTTCCATTTCATACTGGTGTTTTCTATTGCAACTATCCACGCCAGTAAGGTGGAGTAAATCAAGTATGGCCGAACAAGATACTCATGCTTCCCATTTTGGAGGCCATCCTATTCCCACTGCGAAAGTGACTGAGAAGGTATCGAAATGGAGTTTGGCAAATCTTGGTAGGTTCTCCCTTCCATTGCTCAACTCAAACAAAGGATATTGAGATTGAACCGTGGCTACAGGCAAAGCATCAACTAACAACGCTTCCAACTCTGCCGCTTCTGAACAAGATCGCTTTGGATCCAACTCCTCCATTATTCCCCCATGGAACCCCCAGGTTAATGCTACAGCAGTAGGACTTCTACAGCGAAGTTTCCTTCCAGCTCTAACCACCAATACAACACTCTCACTTATTACATACACCATCGCCCGTCTCACAAACCGTCTCGATCTTAAAGATCTTCTCTGGCCGCTTGGCCCTCTAATCAGTTCCTGGACCGTCGCACTCCAACGCCATAATTTTGACATCTCGCAAACATGGACGCATCTAGGATACCCTCAAAAGTTGATCATGGCAGGTCTAACAGCCTGGTCTCTCCGTCTCTTCTACCGCGTAACATCTCGAGCTATTTCTCGCGGCCAAGATGATGCTCGCTATACTGCCCAAGAAAAGACGTCTGACTTTTGGAATAAATCCCTGTTTTCAACGTTCCTATCAGAGGCAATTATACAATCTGTTATCTCGCTCCCCTTTACCATGAGTCTTGCTGCGCCGGAAGTTCTTATTGGAAATCAACCACTTCCAAGTAATCCGGGATGGCAAATGGCCAATGCAGCTGGTGTTTTCCTTTTCACGGCTGGATTTGCCTTGGAAGCGGGTGCGGATTGGCAGTTGGAGAGTCATAAGAAGGATCGCACTGTGGGCTTGTTGAGAGATGGTGTTTGGAGTATTGTCCGACATCCTAAGTATGTATTTTCCTTCCCCATCTCAGCGCCGAATGCACGACTAACGCCCATCCCTACAGCTATCTAGGCGATACACTCATCCACGCATCATTCCCACTAATTCTCTACGGTGCTGGTTTGTTCCATCCCTTGATGCTTCTTGCCCCTCTCGCCAACTATGCGTTTTTGAGATATATTGGAGGAGATGGAGAGAATGAAAGGAGCCAAGAAGAGAGATATGAGGTGAGAGATTTGAGAAAGTTGAACGATCTTAAGATGTATAAGAGGGAGAAGAATAGCTTTTGGCCGGGCGTGGAGGAATTGCAAAATGAATGGACTTGGATTATTGCGGCGGCTGGAGCGGCGGGTGTGGTTGGGGAGTGGGGGCTAAGGGGGTTTTTATAAGAGGGTAGGAAACGAAGGATGGGAAATGGAGAATGAATGGTGTTTTTATAGATAATAGTGTAGTTTGATGAATGATGTTGGGGTCTTTTGGAGATAAACGTATTCCACGTGGGATGTGTTGATGTGCTTTTTTTGGTTAATGGATTAGATTAGCTCACCAAACGAACCTGGTGCACAATACCAAATTGTAAAATATAAACTTAATTACTGAAGTGTGGTTGTAGTATTATAACTTATTCGTGGGTGTTGGGTATGTTGTTTTGTGTGGGTTTCTTCTATGGATTTATTTGGTTGGTATCTGCAGATATACAATAGGTACTAGGTAATCAATCAGGCGATGATATTGATGATATTGATGATATTGGTCGACGCTTCGAGATGTTATTAGAGAGATGGATGAACAGATGTAGATTGGAATGATGATTATATATGTTTGCGTCGTCTGTCTGGATTATTTATATTGCTCGTCGGCACATACATGGTTGGTTGGTTGGCACATATTTGGGTTGAATTTTCATTTCGTGATGAAAATTCTGCGGTTGTAGTCATAAGTAGCACGTATGGATTTGGATTTGGATTTGGATTTGGATTTGGGGTACTGTCTTTTGTTCATTCATTTATGATATCTACAAAAACTCAACATCCCTCTCTCCCCTCTCTCCCCTCTCTCTCTCCTCCCTTCAAATCCCAAAAAATCATACACACACAAAGAAAAAATGTCAACAGTCGCTATCTAACAGTTCCCGTAGGTAAAGACGAGGGTACCGCTAGCGAAAAAAGCCTGAGATGATTTACTCTGGGCACCTATAAATGGTCAGGACGTTCTGGGTTGAATCGGGTCTTGATGATAAGGATTGATGCCGTGGATTATTAAAAGAGGAAAGGGAAAGGGGGGAGACGGAGAGGTGAAGATTATTTATGGGAGTTTTTTTTTGGAGGGGACGCTAGGGGATTTGTGGTTAGTGTGGTGCGTGAGAGAGAGGGGTGGTGATTGGTGATTGGTGATTGGTGGGGTAGAATGAAATTGATTACTAAGCAGTATGGATTAATTTTTTGGATGGTATGGTGAGGTTATTGATGAAGGAGAATAGATTGAGCTTGTGAGAGATCTACATACACATATACATAGTAATCATGTCGGCAAGTAGTAGAGGATGCAGTAGAACTGCTGTGAGATTATTAAGTATGTATATCTTCCTTTATTTCTGATTCAATTGAGAATATTTTCCCCTCTATCATGCGTGCGCTTGCTTGTATCTCGAAGACTTATATTCTCGAAGACTCATTGGCGCACTCACTGGTTCACTGGCTTTCTGGCTCCAACAATTCCAATTTCAATTTCAATACTAATAACCTATGACATAGACTCTTCAAGAACAACCATCTCCCCCCGAACCCGTCTCAGTACACAATGCATACACCAATTCCCCACCTCACAGGCCCGAACCTACGCAGTCGCCGCCTCAACCTTCAAACCCCTCGATGCACCACCCACTCACCTCCCACACATCGATGCCATGCCCCCCATTACCCCATCTCCAGGCTCTAAGCAATACAAAATCTCCACCGGAATAATCCTCAGTCGACCACCCCTCCTCACTAAATCCGCTACACCATTCGAAAAAGCATTTTATCTATATCAGAAGAGATTAAACGAGAGATTGGTGCTACCTTTTACTCGATACTTTTATCACAAAAAAGATACGCCGGCGGATATAGAGTGGAAAGCTAGGGCTAAAGAGAGGAATGGGGTTGCGGCGAGGGATATTGGGGGTTACAAGGCGTATGGGGATGAGGCTTGGAATGATGAGGTTATCATTGGGGGAGAGGAGGAAAAGGTGGCGGAGTGGGAGGATATTGCTGGGAAGCTGGTGGATGAAGGGACGGGGGAGGATTTGGAAAAGGTGACGCTGGAGAGTAGAGTGGGTGAGGGGGATGATAAGAGGAGTTTGGCGAGGAAGTTGGACGAGACGCTTTATTTGGTTGTGAAGGGGAAGGGGAAGGGGACGGATAAGGAGAATAATATTGTTGATGTGGATGTTTGGGAGTTTCCTAGGGGGGATATGAGGGGGAATGAGGTTTTGCATACGGTTTGTTTACATCTTTTCTTTATTTAACTACCCCTTCCCTTCTTCTCTTCCTATGCTACCCCCAAAACTCCATTCTCATCCACAAACTAACACCTACCACAGGCAGCAGAACGTATCCTCACACAAACCGCAGGACCAAATATGAACACCTGGATAGTAGGACACGTCCCAATCGGTAGACTCACAATCGAATCTTCCAAAAAGTTCAACCGTGAACCAGAAAAAGTCTTTTATATGAAAGGAAGGATTATGGCAGGTCAAGTTGATTTGAAGGGGAATGAATATAAGGCGGAGGATTTTATGTGGTTGACTAAGAACGAGATTGAGGGGTTGGTAACGAGGAGGTTTTGGAGTCAGGTTAGGGGGATGTTGGGGGGTAGGTAGTGGGATGGGCTGGTTTGTTGGTAAGATTTTCTGGGTCTGGGTGTGAGAGATGAGGGGGGGGTTAAGGGGAGAGAAAAAGCTAGGCGTGCTTGATGGGTGTATGTATGTGGTATTATGGATGATGAGTCTTATAGACAGGGAAATAAACATACGTATTGTAGAATAGCTTTCAAGAAAGGAAAAATTCGGACGGAAATGTATTATTCTAAATGATCAGAGGGAGATCAGAGGGAGATCAGATGGAATAAAAAATGTATGAAGTTACTCCAAACGAACGGACTTGGCTGTCCGCTCCGCTCCATGTATGTATGTATGGCGTTGATTTAATTGGTTGGATACCTATATGTATGCATCTAATGGCCGATGTCGCTATCAAGCTGTCAAGTGACTGGCTGGCTGACTTACGTGAAGCAAGAATGAAATGAGGGGTATGAGGGGTATGAGGGGTTTGAAGTTTGCGATACTACGAAGTAGGTAATTTAAATATTAGAGGATACGAAGGATACGAAGTACGGGAAGTCGAAAGGGATATAGGTACTCGTAACGAATCACGATGCGTATTAAACCGCATCTTCATCCTATTGCTGCTGCACCGGATTTTACCCTGGGAGCGGAGGGGGGGATGGTGGGGAAGGGGGAGAATAAGAATATCGTTGTTCTTGGGGCGGGTATCTCGGGGCTTCAAACTGCGTTGAGTTTACTGGAGAGAGGTGATGCGGATGGGGATGCGGATGCGGATGCGGATGGGAATAGGGATAATATAATTATTATTGCTAAACATCTCCCCGGCGATACATCGCCGGATTATTGTTCCCCCTGGGCGGGAGCGGATTGGAGAAGTCATGCTTCGAGGGGGGAGGAGGGGGCGAGGGCGAGGGGCTGGGAGGAAAGGACTTATAGGGCGTGGATTGATTTGATTAGGTTGGAGGGGGAGAAGGGGGGAAAATTGGGGTTGGAGAGAAAGAGAGAGGGAGAAATGGGGAAATTAGGAATGCAATTAACACCCTGCCTCTATTTCCTCGGCCCCTCTTACCACGGCGACGAAATCGACGAAAACGGCGTTTGGTTTCAAGATGTTGTGGACGGATATCGGGAGCTAGATATACACCTCTCTACTCCCTCGGGAACTAAAGAAGAGGGAGAAAAGAACTCAATGGCATATGCGTTCCCGCGGGGACAACTAGCAGAGGGTATTAAGAAAGGTGTTTCTTTCAACGGTATATGTATAGATGTGGATACCTACCTGCAATACCTCCTCAACCGAGTGAAAAGCCTAGGAGCGAGAATCATCCGATGCGAAATCGATACGAGCGATGGACTGGAAGGTGTTGTTCGCTGTTGCAGATCTCTTGTTGGAAATCACAGCACTGGTCTTGGTCAAGAAGTAAATATCAATATAGATATAGATATACTGATCAACAGCACGGGACTCGCAGCGCGCAAATTTGTGGGGCGAGAGGAGGCGGAGAAAATGTTTCCGATTAGAGGACAGACGGTTTTGGTGAGGGGGGAGGCGAGGGTTTGTAGGACGTTGGTTG
>NGKG01000009.1:1063666-1110959 GCA_002162505.1 Myriosclerotinia scirpicola | reverse complement strand
GGTTTGGGTGGTTCATAATTATGGTCATGCGGGGGGTGGGTATCAGTGTAGTATTGGGTGTGCGGAGGAGGTTGTTGGGTTGGTTGAGGGATTGAGGGGTTGAGGGGTTGAGGGGTTGAAGAGCCGGTTACCTGTTAACTGGACTTGGTATCTATCATATGAAACATTTTGTTACGTTATGCGATGTGGAAAATTGGATGAGGTTTTATGAGAAGCTGAATTTGATATTGATGGTGTAAATTTATATCATTCATTCAAACAACTAATTCTAAGATCACCAAATCACATCAATCAATCATCCAACTTTAAAATTGATATACCAACTTCACACATAGAGAATACAACCATATATATTCATAACATCAAAAGCAAAAGCAAACCCAATCTAGTACCCGAGGCTCTGAGGGATCACGAAAGAAAGCACTCTCTAGGTAAAGTAAGACAATATCAAAACCACAGACTCCCCCCCAAAATAATCACAAACTCCCGCCACCCAACAAATAACAGATAATCGCAAGCTCAAAATAAATCTATACATGAATAGGCCCCTGGATCTAGCATAACTTCATAAGAAACTCCAACTCCTTGCTCCCCGACTCCATCTCCATTTGTAACGTAACGAGGAATTTTTGAATTGAGCCACTATTACCTACCCACCTAGTACCTACCTACCATTATACCTCACCTTTCTACTCTCCTTCATGTAATGAACTCTCTATCTGTATAATTCCCGGCTGTAGCACATGCGGAGAAATAGTTTCTCTGCGTCTGAGTTTGCGTGTGGGTGGTGGTGGTTCGCGGTACGGCTCTGGGAGTTGAAAATCGTCTTCGGAATATGAAGGTGGAGCAACTTCATGATGTTCAGGGTTGCGGGACAAAGAGATATGTAATTTGTATGATGGATGTCCTGACCGGCGAGAAGACGAAGCGGCCGACTGCCCAGCAGGACGAAGTACAATGGAGCGGTGTTCAGAACCTGGAGGAGCTGATCCCGTGGCTCTAGTGTCTTGAAAAAGAACTGTGTGTTGGGAATGGGAACTGTGATGTGAAGATGCCGGTGCGCCAGGAGTCAAAGTTGTGTCTACTTCCGTTGTAAATTGAGGGTGATTTGGCCTGATTTCCAAACGATGGGAATCAATATTTCGAGTTACGATTGGGTCATAGTTTGACACACTATCCCCGACTACTCAAGGCTGAGCATCATCTGCCTCACACCATACCGATTCGCCGGCGTCTTTGAGCCAATTTTCTATCCTGTTTCCGTTCGTAGACATGGAAGAACGTAACTTTGGGATACTCCCGAGCTCGGGGTTGTTGTCGGTAATATGCGAGACTTTGGTTGGAGTGTGCTGCCTGAATATGCACTAGATGCCTGGCTAGACTTGCTCGAAGCACGCTTACTAGATCCACAGCCTCTGGAAGCTGTTCTTTTATCAGCAGAGCGCTTGGCAAATGGCAACCAAGGTATATAACGTACGGTTTTCCTTTTTGACCACGATCAGATTGCTACGTGTGCTACCTATTTGTTTCATTGGTACTACGCAAGGCAATAAATCTTCTCGTCTGGAGATAACGTACGGGAACCATTCGAATCTCTATTTGCCGCTTCCTGCATCAATATGCTTGGCACTTCATCTTTTGCGGTTAGCAGACGCACCATCGTGTACTGTAACTTCTGTTGTAATTTCCTGGCTGTACTACTGTACTGCTTACCCTACTGGATCGACCAGCATCAGATGCTGCTCTTCTTCTATCAATTGTTTCTTTCACTATCAGCCCGACCCATGAAGCCTCTTTCTCAACACTTGCACCGACATACTATTGACTTTGTCCAACCCCCTAGAAGTGGGTGGAGGCCCTCTGGGTTTCCGAGGCGTACAATCTCTTTCACGGCTAACATCACTTTCATATCCTCTGCCAGATTGGCTCATACTTTTCAAGAACCTTAGAAATTAAATAGAAAGGGTAGAAAAATGGGACGTGTAAGTATGTTGTAAGGTTTCAACTCCGAATACCACTAGATAATTCTCATCGAGAGAAAGATGTGATGTACAGGGCATACGGATCATTGGGAAAATTATACTTTTATAGAGCCCAATACCAATATTAATTGACTCTCCAACGCTTGACCAGCCATGGCCACGCATATACAATCAATGAAAGCAAGAATCATTCACACACATGACCGTAGATTAACCCTAATGGCCTTGTGAATATGCCGTTTTGCTAATGTCCAGGTCAGCCCTGAGGCTCTCTCGCAACGCCGAGCACTGATGTAGTGGCTAGTGAATGGGGATGGGGCTAAGATTATGCTAAGATTCTAGCAGTGGTAACTTGTTTGTGTTGTAGGTCGCTGAATGGTGAGCAGCAGCCAATATGATATAAATAGGTGTGGCCAACATCCGAGGTCTAGCTTGACCTACCCCAATATCAATCAGTATACTTCAGCGCTTGCGAAACAAAACTTATTTAATTGATAGTATCATCAAGACTATTACGACAACCATCGGAAAGTCCGAATAGAAAAGTGTACCAGTTGGAAAGTCGACCATGAAGCAGATTTGATCGCAGTTATAGTAAGCCATGTAGTTCTCTTTTCGACTATCACATCTCGGATAGTCCTAATTATACGCTCAAATATCATTGTTGTTCAAGATGTCAATTGATCCTTCCGGAGTCAGGCTTCACATATCTCACACCAAAGTCGTAAATGGTTCTGTAGAAAAGACCAAAGTTGAGGCAAGGTATGGTTTCATTGTTCTTTATTCGGTCTCATCGAATATCGACATAGATCATGAAATGCGATGCTTTTCCTTGTATATCATAAGTGAGACCAATCCCATGCCGCAGAAAAAAGTACCCATAGAAACAACGATCACTCCCAAGCCATTTAAACCTCAGCAATTTCCCTCAATCTACGGAGAGTCGATCTCATGGCGGCAGCTGCGGGGGTTCTGTTCCCGAATGTATTAGTAAATTGAAGTCTGATAATTCGGAACCGCGAATTGAATGGAGGATTCCAACATACGTGACGGTGTAAGCTCCTCCAGCGACGGTCTTCTTGCATGACTTGCAGTCCCAGATACCAACGGAGTGTCTCTTGACGGTGGTCTTTCCGCAGAAGGTGCAGACGTATCTTGCGTGTTGGGTGATTTCCATCTTCTTGACTTGCTTTCTGAGAGATGCACCGTATCTATTTGGGAATAAAGCAATTAGTTATCTGTTTGTTTGATTCCTTTTCGATTCCATTTGTAATTGTTGTGTCTCGAATTCCCTCATTATTGAATTGTTCTCAATCCCACCATAACCCCAAAATGAGTTGTGAAGTTGCAAATTCTTCTTCGTGACGATATCTGAGTTTTGTAGAGCTGGAATAATCGCATACCTGGTACCGTATTTACCGGTGACTCCGACCTTCTTGGTTCTCTTTGTCATCTTGGCGGTATTTTGCGTTGATGAACGGTGATGAGGATATTGAAGTTCTGTCGCAGATTTTTCGTTAATGGTCAAAACAACGTTGTGGTGGTCTTGGCTCGGTTATATGAGTTAGCTTCATCACGTGGAGTAATCTCGAGAATTGATTACGCGCTAGTCCTGAACGGAGACTCTGAGGAGGATTACGTCACATGATATTCGAATATCATTTTGTTGTGGCTTCTGTGATGAATTGAAGCTATTGATACCATGGACTTCTCCTAAGTGTAGTATGCTTTACTTCACAACAGCTTTCTCACTCCATCCAGAATAGAATTTCCCTCTCCAAATCGAGAGAGTTCAAAGGCTGCTTAAACCTCGGTAAGAACAGCAATCGGCTCGGCCTAGAATCAATCATTAGCCGACTTTGAAATGTTGAAACCGGATATTGATAGTGAAGCATGCAAGGGAAGTTCATTTCCTTTATTATATTGTTAAGATAGTATAGTATTCAGCAACATTTTAATCATCTCTTATATTTCTCATCTTATTCAATAGCAAATCATGTCTTCAATCGATAGAGAGTACGAATTGGTCATCTTTGGAGCCACAGGATACACAGGAAAACTTACAGCGGAACATGTTGCCACACATTTACCAACAGATCTTCGATGGGCTTTGGCAGGTCGTTCATCCAGTAAATTAGAGGCAGTGGCCGCTGAATGTAAGGCTTTGAGTCCGGATAGGTTACAACCAGGTGAGTAAGAACCTCAATTCAAGATTCCAACAGTTTGTGTGGTGATGATCACCAGCTCTATTGGTGTCACGTGTGACTCGGTGGGAGAAACAACGGCCATTCCATCTCGTGAATATTCAATCGCCTTCAAAGCGTCATTCACGGAAAGTTGGTTCATAGGCATTGGCTAAGAAATCTAAATAGCTATCGAAATTTGCAACTTAGATGATGTAGAGCTCAGTGCATTGGCTAAAAAGACAAAGGTCATTTTGGCAACAGTCGGTCCTTACGCTCTTCATGGTGAACGTTGCTTCAAAGCTTGTGCCGAGAATGGAACACATTATTTTGATGTCACTGGAGAAGTACCTTGGGTAGCGGAGATGATCAAGAAATATGAAAGCACCGCTAAAGCCAGTGGTTCAATTCTAATCCCTCAATGTGGCATTGAATCCGCTCTACCCGATTTGATTACTCGATATGCGGTAGATGCTGTTCGAGAGAAGTTCTCAGCATCTACTGGTGAGGTTATTGTCTCTTTGCACGAGATGAGGTTAGATATAGCCTAATATTATACAATCATAGACTAATATCTCTTAGATCGAAGCCTTCCGGGGGAACCTTAGAGACGATCTTCACACTTTTAGAAGTATTTAGTCTTAAGCAAATCAAAGCAGCAATGACTCCATACGCTCTATCCCCAATACCCGGACCAAAAGTTCGCCCATCCACATCTCTCATCACTAAACTTACTGGAATCAAAGTAGTTCCCGATTTAGGAATTCTCACTACTTCTCTTGCAGGTTCGACCGATTTAGCCATCATTCACCGAAGTTGGGGATTGTCCGGCGGATCAGCATTTTATGGTCCAAATTTCAAGATTGAAGAATACATGAAATCACGCAACTATCTTACGGCTATAGCAATACACTTCGGGCTCATTCTTGGTGGTTTATTCTTGGCAATCCCGTTTTTCAGACATACAGCCAGAAAATACGTTTATCAGCCTGGAGACGGAGCGACGAAAGAGGAGACAAAGACTGATCGAGTTGAGTTTCGAGTCATTGCCAAACCGGACAATGACCAAGTAAACCCCGCGAGAATATTTTGTCGCGAATATTATGATGGTTCAATCTACGGATGTGAGTGAAATTATATCATCCAAACTGTTTATAGGATACTAATGTGAGATAGTGACTGGTATATTGATTGCCCAAGGAGCAATTTCATTACTTCGAGATGACCACAAGTTGTCAGGTGGCATATACACGCCATCGAGCTTGGGCGAAAAGTATATTAATCGCCTTCAATCTGCCAATGTCAAGTTCGAGAAGAAGGTTTATGAGAACTAAGTCGAACAAAGTGGTTCGGTTATGGTAGATAAATATGAAGTTTGGGCTTTATGTAGTTATTTTGCAACGTATGCTAGGCAACAATTCTTTCCGGCAATAAAATGCAGTACTCTCATGGTCTATTAGCAATCCAGTTTCTCCTATCGTCCAGTCTTGGTCCCTGAGCCCTGCAGTCAGGATCATTGGACATTTTACTCTGTTCACTCTCTCATATGAGTGTATTCAGCCACTCACATCCTAAATCACACTCTCCATTGGCGAAAAGGGTGGCCGATATCACTCACGAGCACCATTCCATTATTGTTAATCGAATCTAACACTTGAAATATAAGTATATATCCAAATAACAAATAGTTTGGAAATTGAAAAAAGTAAACTTCCTTTTTCATCATTTTATACTTTGTATAATTTCCACATTCATATCATTACCGTAAGCAAACACTGAACCACTACTTTCTACCCTCCCCTTCCCTCCACCCCTTCCACCCCCCACCCAACCCACACAAGTCACAAATCCTACTCGACACCAACCCCCCAAACACCAAGCAAGGAAACACGGTAAAAATCACCAAATCAGTAGGTACCTCCATCCCTTTAATAACCAACATACTCCATGCAATACCAAAAGCAAACGGTACGATGAGTGTATGTAGTTTCTCGTGCTGGCTGTGTTTGTAGAGGCGAGATAGGAGGGTGAAGCTAAGGAGCAGGGTGAGGGTATTGAGAAGGGGAGAGAGGTGGGGTTGGGTAAGGATGTTGGGTAAAGGTGAGAGAATTGGAGATGGTTGTGGCTGGAGATGGATGGGTTAGTTGGGGTTTTAGGAGAGGGGGAGGATGGGATGGGGAAAGATTGATATCAACTTGGAACTCAAACTTACTAGTATATGTGGGCAAACACGAATTATATTGCGGTAACTTGAGATGAGGAGTGAGATGGCGGTCACAATGAATTCGACATATGGCGCCGATTGCATGGTTTGATATGGTGACTTGCTGGTGGGAGAGTTTAAGTTTTCGAGGAGATGGGTGCTGATAGAGAGGTAAGAAGGTCGGTAATATCGACTGGATCAAAGTTTTAGAAGGCAATCTCAATGTTTACTGTCTTGACACCAGATTGAAAGTTATTAGTGATGTGACATGCTTAGTAGTGCTTCAGTGAAGGTATATATATATGAGAAGGTTGACTTGAAAAGGGGGCCCCAATACCATTGCAATTGCTATTACATAAAGAGTTCATAATTTTATGGTGAAAAGGTATTTGCGACGAAAGGAAAGCGCGTCGACATTTGAAGTAAAGCAGGATCCATGACCTGCATATAAGGACTTTAATCCTTTATTGATGGGCAAATATCAGTGAGCCTCTATCAATTGAGTAATCAAAGAGCCCCTAGAATCTGCAGTGTACAGGAGATTTCCTTTTTCTCGCGTATACTGTAAACAGGACTATTCTGTACTTCGTATATGCATACCCATGATGCCGTACAGCCATTGCGCTGTAATCTACAAACTGACAGCCTCTCATCAGCTAATCCATTTGAACCCCAGATTCAGCTGGGATACGGAGCATTTCATACAGTACTGAGGTACTCCCCAGTCGATAATTTGACCCGTTTAACCCCTCTCCAGGCTTCTGTGAAAGTACCTAACAAACAGTGAGGTTACATGGATTTCCAGATGCGGAATATACAAGCACTGGAATACTATACTCAACATGTCAAAATCAAGGCTTAACCTATAGGGGATTTCCAGAATTGGTAGAAAAATTGTATGAGGCATTTCATGTTCGCAGGAAACGTCTAATTACGTCCAATCATTCTCATGTCCTATAAAACGATGTCTTGCATATTCTGAAAATGGGATATTCAAATGGGGTTGGAGGCTGACTTCGGCTAAAGCAATTGGCCAGGGGAAGTTCCAGGGGGTTTTCAACCAAGGTTCTATGAGGCATTTTCGTTGCACCAATGAATTGTTTTCAAAACAACCGTAACAAAATCTCATCAACTTTCATACTAGATACTCCAGGGAAAATTGCGAATTTTCATCACGAAGAAGTCGAGTGGCTGAGTCGATGTGGAGGTACTTGATACCTTGATACCTTGAACCTTACATTGATTAGGAAGTACAAAATGTATTATCCATAATGCAATACTGCAGACTCGCGGCACGGTCGAGCATTCCACGTGCCGGTTCTATGGTCTCGATATAAATTGATTGTACATACAAATGTTAACGCTTCGTTGCTATGAGCTTTCATGTCATTGTTTTGGCCGGGGGATTCTTATGAGCGATTTATCGTCGGGAATTTGCAAAGCATGGCGCAACTGTCAAAAGACGGGACAAAATGTGACAGGAGTTGGTTACTATTCTGGATGATTTCACGAGGTCTGATGATGGAAATATTTCTGGTTTAGCTGTTTGTTAGCTCTACTAAGGCAGCAGGGTGGGATGGGATGGGATTCTTTGTTTTTTGAATATGCATATATTGAGCCCTCCAACTGGTATGCAAGAACCCAAATTTATTGATTTGATTTGCTGCGCTTGCGAGATTGCGAGTGAAGATCCTATTGTATGCCCATACCTTCTACCACAAGAATCCCATTTTCTATCCCAAGCCTCTCATCGACTACACACGCATAAAGTCACATCTAATCCAGCACACAAGCTTCTCCAAGTGGTAAATATTCGACCAAGATGATAGAAGATAGAGAGAAAGAACAATATCCCCGGCGCATCCACTATGCTGACGAGGAATCTGGAGTGAAAGTCTCTCGGCCCTTAGAGCGAAGAAACTCGAGAAGCTCAGCCGATCACGATCGTCTAAGCATTCGACCTCATAGACGTTCTTCAATCGAGCTATCATCAGCACTTCCGATCCAATACCGAACGATCTCATTCCAGATCACAGCATCACAAGAAAAGAACGCAGCAGAAGTACAACTCCCCAAAAAATCGGCCGCGAAAGGTTGGTGTCCATACCTGAATCAATATCACGAAACTAACACAATCCCCAGCGCTTGCTGATTTGGAGTCGCATATAATCACACCGAACGAGGTTCTCAAGCGTCTATCAACATCGACATCCCAAGGACTATCGAAAGAGCAAGTAACCCGGCACCTATCGAAAGATGGAAAAAGAAACACCCCATCTCCTCCGCCCAACCATCTCCTTCAAACCCTCCTCGGATACTTCTTCAAAGAATTCGCATCGATTCTTCTCCTCGGCGCGATTCTCGTATTTATTTCCTGGAAGCCTCTCGGAGACCCGCCCGCGCAAGCAAGCAAATCTAGCACTGGCGATTGTTCTCCTGGCCGGATTTCTCATCCAAGCTGCTTTCAATGCTTGGCAGGATTGGTCTTCATCGAGGATCATGGCTTCCATCACTACCATGTTACCCGACAATTGTCTGCTGCTGCGAGATGGAGCTCGGGTTACTGTTATTGCCAGCGAGATTGTCCCGGGAGATTTTCTCTACCTGAAAGCTGGCAATAAGCTTCCTGCTGATGTTCGATTCGCGGAAATTTCTTCGGATGCACAGTTTGATCGATCGATTCTGACTGGTAATTTTCGCGCGATACCTTGATACTGTGTTAATACTAATCAAAGCGTAGGCGAATCACTGCCACTCTCCGGGATGCTGGACAACACAGATGAGAATTATTTGGAGACAAAATGAATCGGATTGCAAGGGACTCATTGCATTTCTGGAAGCGGTATCGGTATAGTCGTTACGACTGGTGATACAACGGCCTTTGGACGCATTGCCCAACTAACTAATACCCCCAAGACTGGTATGACTACTCTTGAACGAGAGGTCTTTAACTTTGTACTAGTGATTGTTTCCATTATGATTACCATGATAGTTCTTGTTATTATTATATGGTAAGTGTATCGCAGAGTTCTAAGAGTACTCGGAAATCCAATGCTGATTTGTATTATAGGGCAGCATACTTGAGAAAATCATACCCTGACTGGATAAATATACCAACCCTAATTGTGGATTGCGTTTCAGTTGCCATTGCATTTATCCCCGAGGGCCTTCCAATTGCATTGACTGCATCCCTCACCATCACCGCAAACCTGATGCGCAAGAACAAGATCCTATGTAAATCCTTGAAAACAGTTGAGACTCTAGGAGCAGTCAGTGTCATCTGTTCCGACAAGACAGGTACTCTGACAAAGGTATGCGTCTTGCATGAATTCGCCTATCCCAAAGACTAATCGAATCCAGAACAAAATGTTCGTCACGGAATGCAGCATAGGAAGCAACCCCATGACTCCGCAATCAGCCCGCGATGAGACGATCTCAAGCAGTCGAAACAACACCGCGATCTCCCAAATGAGACTAATCGCCGGTCTTTGCAATTCTGGGGCATTCGACGCCGGTACAACACACCTTCCGCTTTGCGAAAGAAAGATCAACGGCGATGCTACCGATCAAGCTGTCTTGCGATTTCCCGAATCCCTAGGACCCGTTTCCGAACTTCGAAATCTGTGGCGCAAAGCTTTCGAATTGGCTTTTAATAGCAAGAATAAATACATGATACGAACTTTCGCACTCGCTGAAGCTACGGGATTAGCTTATGCTTTACCGCATGCAGAAGCTGCTAGTTTTGGCTCGGATGATACGTAAGATTCCATTACCCAGTAAGATATAGTAACTAACTTTATCTACCATAGCCTCTTAACTATCAAAGGTGCCCCGGATATCTTGATCGGGAGATGTTCAAGGTATACAACTATGAACGGTGACTCTAAAGATCTCGATGAAGACGTACTCCGGAAAATTGACGAAATGAAGAATGGCTGGTCAGCAAAAGGGAGACGCGTCATTTTATTGGCACGAAAAATGATCCAGAAAGATGAATTGAGATCAACACCAGAGTCGAGTCATTTCGAAAACGAAATATCATCTCATGCACGATCTGGTCTTACATTGGTGGCTCTCCTGGGCATTGTAGATCCTCCTCGCGATGAAATCCCTTCCGTCGTATCAACCCTGCGACGAGCCGGCATTCGGATATTCATGTAGCATCTCCACACACCCATCATCCAACCCACGCACCATACTGACAGCATGAAAAGGTAACAGAAGATTTCGCTCTAACCGCTCAAGCCATCGCCACCGAATGCGGCATCATCAGCAATGCACCCACCATGGTAAAAGACATCACCTCCCACTCGCGGCAGCAAATCCTCTCAGAACCCGCCTCTCAATCCGAGCCTGAAAATAAAGAAATCCGCCTCCCCTCTCAAACCACATCCATCGTTCTGAGCGGGCCCGAAATCATCACGCTCAACGATGCCCAATGGGACCAACTATGCCAATACGACGAAATCGTCTTCGCGCGCACCACGCCCGAGCAAAAATTGCGCATCGTTCGAGAATTGCAAAAACGCCATGAAATCGTCGCCATGACCGGTGATGGGGTCAACGACGCCCCGTCTCTCAAAGCAGCCGATATAGGTATTGCTCTTGGAAGCGGTTCGGATATCGCCATCGAGGCTGCCGATATGGTACTCCTCAAATCCTTTAGCGCCATGGTCAAAGCCGTTCAATATGGAAGAGTGGTCTTTGATAATTTGAAAAAAACCATCGCGTATCTGTTGCCTGCGGGATCGTTTTCGGAGTTTTGGCCCGTCTTCACAAATGTGGCGTTTGGGTTGCCGCAGATCTTGTCTTCGTTTCTTATGATTATTATCTGGTAATATCTCCCTAACCATATTACTCCTCTCATTCAATTTAAACACAAGTAAAACTAACCCTCCAAAACAGCTGTTTCACCGACTGCGCTGCCGCCACCGTTATAGCATACGAAGCCCCCGATGCCGACGTCCTTCTGCGCAAACCGCGAAATCCAAAGACAGACCGCCTCGTAGACTGGCAATTAATTCTTCAAGCATATGGTTCTTCAAGCATATGGTTTCATCGGGGTTATCGAAACTGCATCGTCGTTCGCTGTGTCGTATTGGTATTTACAGCGGAGCGGAATCCCGTTTAAGGATCTCTGGTTTAGATATGGAAGTCTTCCGGGGAGTATCGATCGGGATTATGCTGACGCGAGATTGGCGGAGGCTTCGAGTATCTATTTTGTTAATTTGGTTGTTATGTATGTCCTCGTCTCCTCACCTCCTCACCTCCTCCCTCCTCCCTGTTACATCTCACACCCCCCCTTCACACAAACCGCAAACCCCATGACCCTCCCATCCTAACCCACCCCCAACCCCAGGCAATGCTTCAACCTCCTTACCCTCCTTACCCTCCTTACCCTCCTTACCCTCCTTACCCTCCGCACCCGCCGCCTCAGCATCATCCAGCACCCACCCGCCCTCAACACCACCACGCAAAACCTGTACATCTTCCCCGCCATTCTCTTCGCCCTCGCCATTGTCTTCGCCCTCACCATTCTCTTCGCCCTCACCATTATCTTCACCCTCACCATGCCCATCTCCTAGCTCTCCATCCCGCAATTACAAAACATCTTGGCAACCAGCAGTGTCCCCACCGAACACTTTTTCTTGCCCGCCGCTTTGGGGCTGGCCATCTTATTTTTGGATGAGGGGAGGAAGTGGGCGATTAGGAGGTGGCCGGGAAGTTGTGGGGTGCATAGCTTGGTAGGCAGAGGAGGATAGGATGGATGATGTTGAGTTCTCCAATAGCCAAGTAATTCGACAAAGGATTAGAAAAATCGACTTAAACAATATTCTCAATCCGCGTCTTGACCACCAAATCCCCAAATTTTTGATCCCACGCTAGTCAGCAAAACCAGCCCAGTAATCTACCTAGGTACTTCCTCATATTGTCCCGCCTGTGAATCTACATTATATTAATATAACTATATTGAAGCTGAATACATATTCTCCAAGACCAAGCCCTCTCATGAAGCCCCCAACAAACCCTCAATAAAATCTCTTCTCAAAACATAACACAACATAACACAACATAACATAACATAACATAACACAACAACATCATTTCATATTTACAGTACCGCAAAATATCACAGCCATAAACCCTACACAGAACAGAACAGCACAGCCCTCACCCATCACCCATCACCCATCACCCATCGAACCCCAATCCCCAAATCAAAAACCCAATCCCAATCCCAATCCCAATCCCAAACAGACACGGATATAAAGTCAAACACGTACTTGCCGACCTTCGTCCTTCGTCCGCCCGGCCACCCAATGCAATCACTACAATGCGCTACGCGCCATTCCTTCTAACATGCATTGATAAGAACCAAGTAGAGTAAAGGGAGAGGGAAAGAGATAGTCAGGCAAAGGTCCTGTGCTCAAATTCGATCTTCAGAGAAAGCAGACAGCACTTGCCATGTTACAGAGTACTATTATAGACCTAGACCTAGACCTATACTGCTGATTGATGTAGCAGAAGACTATTATGTTGTGTTGGCGTTCATATATTCACTCACACCCGGCCAGAAACCACAATCACAATGAAGACTCCCAGATGAGATATCAAATCAGCCCACGGCTGTGTATAATTCACTCGTATGCTATGTATGCGTATTACCACAACTGCACGATCATGATCAATCCATCCATCCTCCCTCAACCCTCTAGACACCCGTCCAGTAACCAGGGAAGAAACCATAAAAAACGCCAAACCAGCTAGTGAGCCTGATCAAAAAAAATCAAAAACAGAAAAGTATGATGTATGCCATGAATCATAAAATCCTCCTCACAAAATCTCAAACTGCGGGGGGTATCAAGCGCCTAACAAAACGATGACTTCCAGGAAAACTCCTCCCGTAAACAGGATGCTAGACTGTCTTACACACCAATGCAAGCAAACAAGCAGAGGTATAGACTATCAAAAAGTTTTTAATTCGAGGAATGTATGGTGATGTCGAGACCAGATTGAGATGGAAAACTTATTCGAATGTCGAAGAGATGAAACGCGAAATCGAGTTGGGGAGAGCGAAACCCTGCCGTAAACAGCATGCTAGACCGTCTATAAAGACTATCAAAAGTAACATATGCCCAACCAACCCAAACGTGAATCATAATCGAAAGTGTATGTCGAAAAGTAGTATGTGAAAGAGTATAGAATGATATCATGACGAAGATGAGAGACGAAGAATTTAACCACCGAAACCATAGAGGGTACGGCCTTGTCTCTTCAATGCGTAGACGACATCGAGGGAAGTGACGGTCTTGCGCTTGGCGTGTTCGGTATAGGTGACGGCATCACGAATGACACCTTCGAGGAAGGTCTTCAGAACACCACGGGTTTCTTCGTAGATCACTAGTGAGACGCGTCAGTAAATGAAACTTTGAAAGCGTATTGAACATCGAGGTCATGGCAGAACCAAGACGCGATGAGTGGATAAAACTTACTAGCAGAAATACGCTTGACACCACCACGACGAGCGAGACGTCTGATAGCTGGCTTGGTGATACCTTGAATGTTGTCTCTCAAAATCTTACGATGACGCTTAGCACCACCCTTTCCGAGACCCTTTCCACCCTTTCCACCTATAGAATAATATGATTAGCATATACAACAATTGAAGCGACGATGTATCGACGACGTATTGAAGAAAGATAAGTATTGTTGAAAGTATATCGACATCATAAAGATGTGGATACCTTATCGCGTTGATTGAAAACATCAACATCAACAACATCCCTCCTCAAACATCGCGACCGAAGAAGGCAACAACAATAAATCTCAACCCCAACACACAAGAAGGAGAATAATAACTTACGTCCAGTCATGATGAAGTAGTTATTAAGAAGTGTTTGTATTAGTTTCTAATAATAAAACGCGTCTCAAGACGATGTATTGGTAAATTGTAAAGTTGGTGGGTGGCGGAGAGTTGAGTTGACAAGAAAATAGAGGATTAGAATCAATGAGGGAATTTGTTGGTTTATGATGGGGAATTAAGTGATCTGAAAAATGCTTTTGACGCTAGTACGTTTTTAGAAATCAATGGAAGGGAAATGTTGTGGATTTTTATTATTAGTTTAGTAAGTAGTTGTATGGATGGATGTCAGAGTGTTCCAAGGTTGGTTGATTGTGATTGCCGAGAATTAAATTTGAACAATGAGCAGATAGATA
This sequence comes from Myriosclerotinia scirpicola, assembly GCA_002162505.1. NCBI lineage: Eukaryota > Fungi > Ascomycota > Leotiomycetes > Helotiales > Sclerotiniaceae > Myriosclerotinia > Myriosclerotinia scirpicola. Next base: position 1,096,374 of record NGKG01000009.1, on the reverse strand, counting down.
GATACCTACCTAGGTACCTAGGTAGTAGACAAGAGACGGAGAGATGAAAAAAAAAACCCCCCCGACAGAATTAGATACTAGGTATTATTGCGATTGATAAAATGATTAGCGCGTACGAAGTACAAGCTGCTTGTTTAAAGTGAAATAAATGTTCTTGGCCTAGGTATGCGTACCTAGGTAATTGCGGATCCTTACTTTCTCCTCATTTCCAGGGGCCGAGAGATAAGCGAGTACTTAGTTTGACTTCATCATGCCCAGCCATTAGATATTGGGTGAGCATCATCTTTTTGATTATTCTGAATGTAATGTAATTGAATTGAATTGAATAGAATAGAATATGGATTGAAAGTGCTCATGTTATTTACTTAATTATATCTCCCACATTTCCAATTTCCAACATCAAACCCAAATTCACACATCGAAAAGGTTCATAAAGCATCCAACTACCTAGATGTATAGTATCTTCACCCTCAAAGCCATTCCATTCCCACTAGGCAACTCAAAGGTCCTATTATCTATTATATATTTATATCCATCAAAGATTTTCAAAAGAACTTTACATCTCATAACCCAAATAACGATTCAACCAAATCTAAATTTCATACCCTAAACCTGTCCATCCATCCATCCATCCATCCATTCATTCATCCAAAACCACCAAAGAACCCTTCCACATCTAAACTTCCAAAACCACCAAAGAACCCTTCCACATCTAAACTTCCAAAACACACCAGCCTTCAATACTCATCCATCTACTAGGTATCCAACTCTATACCTCACCCCCACTCCCACCCCATCACCATTTACCTTTCCTCATATATTCCAAAGACATCAAACTAGTTCTCCCAACCCAATATTATCCACACTTTCCAAGGTTTCTCATTCAATGAACAGCCCCTAGGATTCGCAGAGCAAAAAATAACTCATAGCCATCATTGGCAACTCAGCAACAATATTCACAACGATGCTTCGAGATGAAGGTTAATACATGAGGCCTATCACTTTTGAGATACTCCTCCTACTAGTTCAAACCTACTACTTTACCTAAACTAAATGGTACTCATTCAACAGCTAAGTTATAGTTATGTAGCATCTACTGTTGAAAATGATATCCTTTATATATGTATCAGGTATTTCAAGAATCGCGTTCCCTATCAGTAGTTTGTAATGTTTTATGGGTTTAAATGTGTCATTGATGTCTATTGCTCTGTGACTTTCTCGGTATCTTCATGCAGCCGATCAGAATTTCCCATCACCTTCTAATGTCTTGCATCTCCGTAACCCCACGCTCTGCGTGTATAGACTCGAACAGGGATGGCTGCCTGAGTTTTCAAGCCAATGTATGTTCCCGACCATCAAGTCCGACAAAGGGATTCGAATAGGCTGCATTGTGAGATTCTAAATTGCGTGGAGGTTTTGCCGTACACAAAAGGGCTGGAGAGGGAATGAATCATATCTTGCGGAGAGCGATGTAAGATATGTTTCAGCTTTCCCAACCCGGTGCCATTACTACGCAGAGAAGTATTCACAGAGTCCCGGATCATGCGCTTCGATATGTGAGCGCTTTGAAGGGTGTCCGTAAGTGCATGTCAAAGTCGATAGCTTCAATGATTAGCCACCAGCCATTAACCAACGATGCCACCTTCCACACGACGGAAGAAAGTCTGGAGGCTTTAGTCTCAGTGATACCAAGAATCCCAAACCGATCATTCCTGCTTGTACCCTTTCACAACTAGTATGTACCTAGTATACCCCTTGATTCAATGAATTATGATTATTCCTCCAATTTCTACGCTTACCACTCCTCACAAATATTTCTTCCCAGCAGCCGCAACTCGTCCTCTGAACACCGGACTCGTAACAGGTTGATTAACTTGATAAAAAGGACTCATAATCGTCTTTACCCAATTCTCATAAACTTCCGTAAAGAATTGTTTAATCGCTTCTTCTGTTTGCGGTGAAGTAGGATTTGCACCGATCGACGTACTTGTTCTCGAAGTCGTTGGATTGGCAGGTTGAGAAGGAGAATGCAGGAGCATAAACTTGACATCTGTACATCCTATTAGTACAATCGGGAAATGGGCAAGAAGAGGATAAACTTACTACCGCCCGTCATGAAGCAAGATACGTAATTATTATAAAAACGATCAATACACTTCAAATACCTATCAACCATCAGTTTCCAATCGCAAACCATGAGAAATATATCCATACATCTGTCCACCACCCCATTGCACCTCCTCCACAATATCCAAACTACTATGAACAATAAACTGATTCATGTGTCTTGCCTGTTCAGGAAACCTCGCAATTCCATCACCGCCCTGTTTCGCAGTGCCAAATTCATATTCGAAGAGAGGATTATCTTGCGTGCCAACTATTGCGAAATAATACGACATTTTGGTGATGGGTACTGGATGTTGATGGTTTGGGGTTGGGAGAGTTGAGGTTAGGAAGCGAATGCTGATTGGTTCGCAGGATTTATATCTTGGCGCGGAGCGGAGGGGCCGATTCTCGAAATTTGAAGAGGATGAGTGACGAGAGGTACGACGCGGAAAGAACATTGAAGCATCAACATAATGTTCGGAGCTTTTAGACCTACGAATGTCATGTCTGGGGGTCTTCTTTGGTATGTTTTTATACATTCTCCGCTGTGGTTAATTACTGGCAATGTGCTAATGGTGGACCGATTATAGGAAGATCCCATGGCGACTCTCCAAATTCCAAAAGGCACGGCAGCGCAAACGTTTGAGGGCGGTCGATTCGGTGGTTGCTACTGTGGATAGAGCTTTGGCGGCTAAGGGTATTACGACGAAGGCTGTGGAGAGGTGGAAGGAGGAAATGCCTACGGAGCAGGAGATGTTGCCAAGAGACAAATACACAATGTTTGATCGAAAAGAGAAGAAATATAGAAAGGGAATTCACAGTAAGTTTGGAAGATGCGCGACTGCAGAAAATATCAGGTCACTGATATCATTGCAGAGCTACCAAAATGGACAAGATTATCGCAACGACTCAATCCTCCCGGTTATTGATATGCATATATTGGGATGGGCTCAATGGAAAGGATTCTCACCGGAAGACTTGGTGTACAACATGCATTGATGGCGTTTGGGATATGTGTAAACGGAAAGATATGAAAGGGCTTAAATTCGATGCTCTGGAAGGCTAAAATCCTAAGAACTTTCCCTACTATGCAGATGCAGCTCACTATTCTGAGATCAATCGCCAGAGTGTTCCTTATACGCCGTCCCGAGTACTGCAAAATATCGTACAATCGTTCATCTCCCCAGTAGTCTATCTACCCTTGCCATATTCTTCTTCTTCTTTCTGTCTCTCGGCTTGAATAGCTCTACCAAGGCCACCTCTACCCTCATCGTATTCCTCACGGTACTCGTCGCGCACTTGGCCGCCAGACTTTCCACGTCCATATTGTCTGCCCTCTTGAAATCCAGGATCCAAATCTGTTCTGATAATACGCTCATCCAGTTTTGTACCACCAATATACTTCATGCAGTCAAGTGCATCTTGATGGGTGTAATACTCCACGAAGCAGAAACCGCAAGGTGTTTTGTTAAATCTATCCAATCCCATAATCAATCTCTTAATTTCACCACATTTCGCAAATAGTTCGTGGATTTGTTCTTCAGTTGTGTAGAAAGACCTGTAGTTAAGATTATTAGTTTCTGCCCTGAACCATTCCCTGAACCATTGATCAAAGGTATTATGCTTTCAACATACAAATTTCCAACGTAAAGTGTTGTCGCATCTTTCAAAGGATCATCTACTGGCTCTTCTGGAGTTCGTTCCCTTCTCTCCTCCTCTCCATCTCTCTCATATCTGCGCTTCTTATTCTAAACCATCAGTTATTAGTCAAGCTCAGCGCAAAGTTTGATAACTGATCGGATAACTTACTCTACCTTGATAATAGGCACTTGGTTTGTCAAGCCTATCGACAGTATTTCTAATTGAGCCAGGCATTTTCTAGAATTTGTTGTTTTCTTACAATATTTCTTGCAAGGCTGATGTTTTTCTTTGTTTCCTGGGGAACATCTACAACACAGAAGGCCGGGGCCTCCAATTACCTACTAGGTAGTACCTACGGTAGATTTCGCGACGCGCTAGCATAGCCTGATATCGAATCGCCCAACCTCAAAAAAAGTTACAGACTCAATTTCTCCTTCATTCGTCGCAACATACAAGACTTTTCCTTTACGAGCTTTTACGAATGTGCTGATAGTCTCATAATATCTAATTGAGCTAAAGGTTCTTCTAAAATGCCTCAAGTTCTTGGCTATACACCTACCTGGCTTTCGAAGCCAAATCCAGGCCATGAGATATTTACAGCGGGACCAGCTAGCAACCAACCGATTTTTGGAAATGGTTACGGCTTAAATGATAAGAAATTGAATAAATCAGGACCTCGCAGAACGATTGCGCGTAGAGGGACGGAAGTATTTATTGCTGTTGGAAAGGAAATTCGATGGGCGGACCTTGTTTACTTGAAGGAGACATGGGAAAACAAACAGGAAAATCAGAGAAGCTTTCTGAAAGGCAAATCAAAACTCGGAGAGGAAAGTGAAGCTGAAGGAAATGTTGCTCAGGGCTATAGAGTAAGTTTTGAAGCTTCCATCGTCGAATCTAAATGCTAATGTTTTGTAGACACTCAAAATCCCAGTCGCAGATGAGATCCGACAGTTGATCATCTCTCCAAACTCGAATTTTATGGCGATTCTGACGACTCATACTGTACATATCGCAATCTTACCTGAACCCTCTCATCTTACAGCGCCCGAATCTGGTCCTATGAAAATCAAGACTTTTCACCTCGGCCCAACTACACATGTTACATCAAGGTCTGGAATATCAAATGCGTTATGGCATCCATTGGGTGTTAACGGGACATGTTTGGTCACCGTCACAAAGGATGCTGTTGTTAGAGTATGGGAATTATCTACAACTGATCGTTGGTCCTTTGATAAACCAACTCTTGCGATCGATTTGAAGAAATTGGCCGATGGAGTATCGGCGGATCAGGATTTTGGAGCTTCCGTGGTTGGTCAACCAAGTAAGTTTTCTCCGGATGCATTTGAGATGGAAGTAGCATCGGCATGTTTTGCGGGAAGAGGATCTGGGGGTTGGTCACCAATGACTCTTTGGCTTGCAATGAGAGAAGGAGATGTATATGCTCTTTGCCCATTGTTGCCCGAGAAATGGTCTCCACCACCTACCTTGATTCCTTCGCTTTCAATCTCAATTGTATCCAATATTGCCGCGATCGAAGACGATCCAAATGTAGCTCAAAGTAGCAAACTCCTTGCACAACAACAGTTGGATTGGATGTCAGATATCGATATTCAAGATCCAACTCAGGTCCAGGGATCTTTGGGCGAACCGCCAACTGAAGTATACACTAGGCCTTCCAGACCTGGTAAAGTGCCAAGGCTACAGGGTCCATTCGACTTTGATCTAGCACCCGAAAATGAGGACGACGATGATGATGAACTTTTCAGCGACATTTATGTGATCGGGCCAAAGATGGATGCCGAAGAACTCATGGATGGAGAAGAGGACGACGAGCTCGAATTGGATGAAGTTGATAAAGAAGGATGCTCAATGAGCGTGATATGTCTTCTCACAAATAGCGGACGCCTCTCAATATGCTTGGATCTGGTCGGAATTGAGGCTCAATGGTTACCGAGGTCTAACTCAAGGATGTTACGTTTCTTGGACGACCCCGACCCACCTGCCTTATTGACATATGAAGTCCTAGAGACATCCAAGCCCAACGAGGTCTGGGAAGGATGTTGGCCTGTCTTCAGTCATGATGTCGAATCAAGATATTCATTTTTCATCACCAACAATTCGAACATCACATACATGTCACTCTCTTCATGGGTGTTCAAACTTGAGGAAGAACTATGTAATGGCGCCGAGTCTAAAGTCCGTCTTGGCGTAGTCGTTGGCACTCCATCTGAAAGACAAAGGGTTTATACACCACCCATGATTGACAGGAATGCCCCTCTTGTCGCCAGCACCATTATTCGAGATCCCGATCTGGGCTATTTCCTCCTCTCCGCAAATGCCCATGGGCCATTATCTATAATATTTGAAGCACCGGAATATCAAGTCGATTTCAGCCGTAGCCGTAGCCGTGGTCGCTCTGAATCATATGATTCCGAAACTGATAATGATAAGCCTCTGGTATTATTCGAAGCTCGACCCGTATACCAGCCTTCCTACGCCTTCGAACAACCCTCCGATTTGCCTTCTCTTCACGAAAAGATTGGGCATAGCAAATATAAGCGTTTGCTAAAGGAAGAGATCCGACTGTCACCAGCTACACTTACTGTCATGAACGATGCCCATAAAGTGCTGAGCGAAGAAACACATCGCATCGGTACTGCAGCTGCAGAATTGTTCAGGAAATGCATCAAACTACAAATTGAGCTTTCGAAACATATCAAACAAGCTAATGATATCGCAGCTCGTGTTGAATCAGTTATCGGCGAAGACTATGATGAAGATGAAGATAAATCTCGAGTTACGCCAAACGAGAATATGGAGCAAAGAATAAGGACAGCTCAAGACAAACAAAAGATGCTCACTGAACGTATTGAGAATATTAGAAAGAAAATCCCTAAGAATACTCAACGCGAGCTTAGCGACAAGGAAAAAGCGTGGACGGAAGAGGTTAGGAATCTCAGTGGAAAGGTTCTGGGTGAAGATTTGGAAGAATCTACATCGAGTATGGTGAAGGTTACTAAAGATCCTTGGCAGAGATACGAGGAGGTTAAGGAACTTAAGGATGATGTGCTGAGTCAGGCAAATGACTTGGTGGCTGGGGTGGAAAAGGAGAGGGCTGATGAGGAAGAGGGTGGAAGCGAGAGGGATGCAGATAGTGCGAGAGATATCCAGGTTCCGTCCGAGCTAAGGAGGAAGAAGGTTGGGCAAATTATGAAGTTGTTGGATCGGGAGACCGCTTTGGTGGAGGCGACAAAGGGGAGGTTGGAAAGATTGAGTTTGGCTTAAAGAAGTAGTGGGAGGATGAGGGTGTTGACGTATCGGAGTTTGGATCACTGAAATCGGGATTGCAATGGAGTGAGGTGAAGTGGTTGGAGATGGAATGACAGGGAAGAAGAGGGGTGAAATTGTATAACATGATATGCTATGATATCCGGTCTGTTGTATGCGAATGTTTAAATACCTTTACATAAGTTAGTGAGCGGTGTGTTTGTTGGTATGAGATGCTAACAGATGTGGATGTGAATGGTTTGGAGAGGGGGTAGTGGATAATGATTAGTCAATGTAATTCATTTAAGAACATAGCCATCACCTTACAATCAAACTTAACGGGGTTTCTTTGATTTTAGGCGGAGTCAGAGGGTGGGCGAGCAGGCAGGCAGGTAGGTAGTCTTAGTGGACTTTGATACCTGATCTTTGTTCTTCGGTCTTAGGGCATGTTTGGTAGTCAAATGAATACTGGTATTGATGGTGTTTGAAAAGTAGTATTTACAATATTTGGATTTTTCTTTTTAGTAGATGGTGGTATATAAGATTCATGAGATTTTTATGTACTATTGGCACTATTGGTTAGTATTTATCTAGCTATTAAACAAGTCCTTAAGTCTTGACGAGTAGGGGGATGCTAGTTGCTGACTGAGATAGGTAGGGCGGGTTTGTGTTATAAGGATATTATAAGTTATGTGATGATATGATGGGATGGGAAATGAAACGATGGGATGAGATAGGATAGGATAGGATGGGATAGAATTGGTTGATATTCTGGCGTGCTATCGTCAATTCATCGAATTTTAGGCTAAGCATTATCCAAACTAGATGAGATGAGATATTTCCAAATACTAATTGATGATACCTACAGTGTATGATTGTTATTCAAATGTATTTGATTCAGTATTGTCAAACATTCAACTCAAGTTACATACTACAAGATGAGATATCTCTGCACTAAAGTATTATGTGATAGTGAATGACTTCAGTTGGAGAATGTTAGGCGGAGTGATGTTGGACTTTCAACCTCAATTCTACAATTTTATTTATTTATCCCGGCCGGCATACATGATGAGATGTTACAAAGAAAAATTCCAAAATGGGGAAAATTGGGGTAGATACTATCAGATCCTCAACCTCCTTTCACACGCCAAATTCTTTTGTCTTATTAGATGTGCAGGATGAGATGTCTTGAAATCTTGTAATTTCATGACACAAAGAATATTTCAATGAATAAAATGAGAGTTGGACAGGGTATTTTCGGATCCTTCTGGAATAGTCCACATTTCCCAAAAAAAAGCCTTCTGCCCCCTCGCTTAGTTCAATGACTTTGAAGACTTCACAGTTGTTTGACTAACTGCTGTTTTGGATTTGTACTCAATCAATCGCTTTACTTATGACATGACTACTGTACTCAAGTGGTTGGTGCACCCAATTTGGTTTCATTCATGATGACTAGCTGCCGTAATGAAATAGCACCAAGTTCGATCAGGTTCTTTACGGTTTTGAATATCTTTATAGTAGAGTCTTTGAGTGCATAATGTTCTTGTTCCTTCCAGTAATTAAAATGATACACACCTCCAATTTGCATATTCCAACAACTCTTACATCCACTGCCCAACTCCCAAACAGTAATCTTGGAGGCTTACATCCTTTCCTCAACCATTTTTCAATCTCCTAGTATCCAGATTATAATCCTCGAGGTTGGCAAATCTTTCAATACGCTACCAGGGAAAATATGAAGAAAATGGTCTGCCGATATTACGTCCTGGGTCGATGCTTTGCGGGACGTTACTGCCGCAATATTCATATGGGTCCCGCCCGCCCCAGAGCTTGCAGAGACTTTGTTCTTAAGGGTACATGCAAGTTGGGATCCAAATGTCCACTCGCGCACCCAATAATGACTCCTGCAGAAGATCCCAATCCTCCACGTTTCATCTGCAGAAAGTTCTTATCTGAACTTGGCTGCATTTATGGGTCCAAATGCATTGGTCACCACCCAGTTACTTCCACAACAGCAAATTCTGATTCCGGTCAAGCTCTTCCATCATCTCAATCTATCATGACTAACCCATCGGCTGTAGAGACCGCAGATCCTGCTAATGTAGGAGCTTCTAATGTTAAGTCTGCAGATTCAGTGCCTTCTGCATCAACAAATCATGATTCTAACCAGGTAGCACCATCCTCCACACCAGTGCCATCACTCACATCTGTTTCGACGGACAAGAGTAATCCAGATAACCTCGGCGACTTATCTTCTATGAATATCACAGAACCAAATGATAGCACCGATCTAGTTCGATCTACAACGCAAGGCACAAACTCCATTGATAACACATATGAGACTCAGCTACCCCCAACTCCAGAAGATGAACCGACTATACCGCTGAACGTAGCACCTATTGACTCGTCCTCCAACCATGAATTTGAATCTGAGGCTCCATCTATCGATCTAGTTCCACTGCCAAATCAGCTACCTGACCTATCAGTTGATGAAACAAGTACGGCAGACAAACAAGTTTCGGAGGTCGAGCTTCCTACAGATACTCAAGCTACAAATGGGCTTTCCCGTGTTGTCATCAATTGGTCGGCCACAACAGTAGCCCGCAATCTTGAGATGTCAGGTCCTGGTATGTACGAGCGTCGAATCTGGTACGTATTCCCTTTACACTCACACCATTTCTCATCATCAACTATTACAACAACTACTTCTCCCGCTGCTAACTTGCCATCTTGACTGTAGTTACAGTGAAATTCTATGCAAATGGTCCCAAGAACGGGGCGTCCCAGCCACCGCCATGATCAACACTCTCATGAACCTCGTTTTAACCTCCGGAGAAGTCGTATGCTACCCAATTTATCGTGACACTGGCCTTGAACATTCCCTTCGAATCACATTTAGACATCGCCATGAAGCGGCTGCAGCTTCCGCAGCATTGAATGGTCGATATATCCAAACCGGTCCCCATATGGGTATCCAGACCTCGGTCAGTCATCAAATCACAGTTACATACATGGTACCCGGCTATATCATCGAGTCATTGGGTCGACACGGTCAAGGAGAACTCTACATGCTCTTTGAACGAAACTCGTGTCATCTCCATTGGAACAATTTCCATTTCTATGAACTTGATGGTGAAAGGATCTCGGAAATTATGATCATGGGGATGTGCGAGAAACAGGTAGCGCAATGCAAAGCTGTTCTCGAGGATCTTCTAAGAGGTAGAGTTTTGACTTGTAAAGAGGATGATAATCGACCTCTCTGGCATAAAATTTTCGAGACAGAGGAGGGAATTACGTGGCTTCGAGAGGCGACGGTGGATGTTTTTGATTTGAGGGTGAGGGCATTCATTATGGCGAGTTTGAAGGTGTTGATTGTTTATGGATCGAGTGAATGGTCGAGGAAAGAATTTGGCGGGATAGTTGAGAGAAAGATTGGGGAGTTGATGGAGAGGGATGCCAGGGCTGCTGCACTTGCTAATGCAGCAGGTTCGGCAGAATTGAAGGCAAACATATGGAGTGGCGAGGAGTGGAGTGTATAAGAATAGTCATTGGGAGATGTGTGAATTAGATTGATACGATGATAGAGTTGATGCCAATATGGCGGTTATAGGAAAATTCAGGAGCAGTTTATTTTGGGTTATGTGATGCATTGGAAGTGAAATGACTACGCGTAATAGGGCACACCAGAACTACTTCATTTCAATACTGTAATGATGTATGAAGCTTGGGTGTCGCATGCCACTTCTTAGTGTCTGAACTTACGTATGAGATTGAGATATCTCCCCAGGCTTATATGGGGCCATACTAGAAACAAGCAGGAAATCGCCTAGTGAAATGTCAATTCGTCTTTTCTCAGGATACCTAACACACAGCAAATTAAAAGGACGAATTCCACCAACAAAGACTCTACTAAGTTGTTTGAATATCTAGCTCTAGGCCTGCTTACAGTAAAGAATTAGTTAATAGCATATAGATGGTTAAAAGTTATTTTATCTAACTATGCGTAAGAGTATGATGAGGCGAGTTAAATTAATCGAAGTGTAGTGTGCTTGGTGTTCGTGCTTGGTTGAACATGGGAAAATAAATAGTAGATAACTTGGCATTATGGTACTGGAGATGTTAGTTAGGAGTGTTGATGGGATATTGGAACTTTGAGACGTTGATATCTCACAGTACAAGTAAGAAGGAGCTCAAGTTCGCAATGAAGGAAACAAGAATCTCATTCATGAAGTGCACGAAGTAAAGCATTCGGTATTATTCACAAATTATAACTTGGTGTTTGGAAACTGCTTGGATTTGTTGTAGATGAATAATTTCTTAATTCTAGTCCTTATAAAACCATGAACTTGAGAGCTAGAATATCTTCGAAGTCGCGGTGGCGCGCGGTAGCTCAAAACGAAGCTGATGGCAGAACCTCTTTCTCCCTCTCAGTGTACCATCCCATTCTTATACTCATACATGTTTTCTCACAGCCCCCTCAACAAATGTAGAGTTTTCTATGATGTTGTAGCTTGTCATCAAGAAGTGCGAAGTTCGATTGGTCGTGTCTCTCCGACAATGTGGTCGCACGAAGAATGAGAACCATGGGAGCGTGTTATGAGACATCTGGCAGTATCTATAGTATTGCTTGAAGATTGGATTACCGCCATTGATAGATAAAAGTTTTTGGGATGTTCGTCGATAATAATGGCCTGGAACGTTGAAGTGTCGAAAAAGAATTGGCGAGGAAGGAGCCACTGTCAAGTCTGAAGCGAGTCCTGCCATACATGACTTCTTTGACACTTTTGCTCGCAGTGATGGTTACTGTAATGGATATCAGTGGAATAAAGATATATGTAAGTGAGTAACAGCGCGTGAAAATGAACATGTATACTACTTGTCTTGCGAGGTCTTAGGGTAGGCGAAACGACATACTTCCAACTTCGCAAATGTTCCAAACAATGGCCACTTGTCAACAACAAAAACAGAACTTATGATTCATAAAACTAGCTTTCCAGAGTTCATCAATAGTGATTCATTTGAATGATACGTCGGCGTCTCAAGAATAGGCATCCCAGACAAGATTTCTTTTTCGTGGCGTTTGTTGCTCGGAAGCCTTCACTCATCACTACCTACACATACCCTACTTTAAGGGAAAGATACGGTTCCAATCAACATCCGTTAATCTTTTATAACTGCATGCTTATAGAATCAGTTGCTAAAACGCTGTATGATGGTAGACGGGGGACCCCAAGCACCCAGAATGCCACATGAAGGGTTGATCGCTCAGGTTACACATATCAACATGAACTATCACAGAATGCACTGTTGGAAATTCAATTTATGACACATGATTCCTTCATAGTTCAGGCAGAAGCACATTTCACGCTTCGGAGCCATTACGGAGATTCATGGTGACACGAGCTCCTTGGCTGATCTTCATAGTTTTATGCCAGCACACTGTTGATTCTTCACATTGACTATTACAATCGGCTTATGGACAAATAATCTCGGGTTTAATACTCTCCTCCTGTGATCGATTCTCATTATTACTAGTACATAACTGTCGATATGGTCTGGCTTCGAAGTTCCAACTCATCTAGGATAATTACTTCGGCCGTAATTTACTGCTAGTTCAACTTGTTAGCTTTAGTATCACGTATTTCTACGTGAGACAAGTGCATGTCAAATATAGCAGGCATATGATCAAAGATAACGAACCGTGCTTAATGCATGATGAATTTCCCAACTGTTTGTATGGAATCCCTCGAATTCGAGCGTTCACTGCGCAGGTTCTAAAAGCCGCTGATGACAATGTTGGCATTGGCGTTGTCGAGTAATCTACGCCGCATTGATTGATTCAGCCATGAGGCTTGTTGATAATCTCTAGTGGACTCCAAACTGGCTTGAGAAGGGTAGACCTGGCGTGGATTTGTGTTACCATGAAGAGGCAGCCCAACAGATCTTGGCGTTCAAATCCTACAGACTTGATCCAACAAAGGTTTTTTTGCTTCGGCGACTTTTGCCTTTAGTGAATCCCGAACTATATTGAGAGGGGCTCGTGTTACAACAAAGGGGGGGATTGCTGAGCCGATATTGGCGGTTACATCTTACAGACTTGAACCAACAGAGGTGAATTATGCTTCGGCGACTCTCGAAGTTGAAATTTCCTCATAGATGCTTTCTCTAAGCGGCTAGAAGCAACATCAAAAAGATGTGCTGGCTATTTCTGTTCAGGGACATCAAGATATATCTTTAGCGTGGTTTTGGCTCGAAGAATTGCACTATGTAGAAGAAAGGGGTAGACAATATCCTATTTGGGTAAACCGTCAAGTTCTCCTCGGACTAACCTCTCTGATAACGATATATATCTAATTAACTAGGTTTCCAAGCTAGTGAAGCTCATGTGAAAGCAGCTTGCTGATCCGAATATAGATATCAACTTGCCTAGCTATCTATTTCGAGGGCATTTAAGACCAAACCATTCGTCCCAATTCCCGGAGCCACTGACAACAAACCGACGACTACGGAAGTAAACATTCGAGAATTTTGGCAGTGAGAAATTTAATGTGGTTATGGTGCTGATGTAAGTCCCGACGGGATGGGTGCGGAAGGTCAGTGCCAGTGTGTTTGTTATTCGGGATGCACAGCACGCCTCGCAAACGCATTTCCATTCTTTACTCACTGTTTGAAGGCTGAGATGGTCTTAGATGGTGATTTATGCATGTTGTGAAGGTTGAGGCACGGTAATTTCATTTTTTGATGTCAATCATGCAGTGAGATTTTCAGGACTTGAGGGGGTAGGAGGGAAGATCGTTAATGCGGCACTTTTAAGACAGAGTATGGGTTGTTAGTCAAGATTAATTTAGGCTCTGTACGTTGACTGTAGAGTTAAAATCGATAAGTGGTTGACGGGAGTGAGAACTTAGACAGATTAGACGGGCTATTCAGTGGTCATTGAGTGAAGTAGTGGATCCACTTTCAGGCTTGAAAACTAGGCCGCCTTTCATAAGCAAGACGAATGAGCATGAAGATGTGGTTGGAAATATGTTGGTTGGAGGCTCGTATTTGTCTCTGTATGGAAAGTAGAAGCTCAAATTTCCACCTTGTGATAGTTCTTTACTGGGCTGAAATCGAAGCTAGTGGTTGGTATTTGTGACATGGCTCCATGAAAGTAGTGGATGAGAGATGGCAGACGTTAATTTAGCTATTAGTGACCCCAGTAAAAACAGGGACGAATTGTCTTCATTTTCAGTGCTTATCTGGGAAGTGTTCAGCCGACGGCCCGAAAAGCTTGAGTGGAGAGATTAATCTGGGGATGAAACTTGTTGGTATGTAACGTAACTATGACTAATTTGAGATTAATGGAGACTATGCAGTCAAGATGAAAGTTGCTGAATCAATTTGATCTTGTCGAAGTCCGGGGTCTCACAAATAAGGGGGGGGGGTAAAACTTTTGTTGGCTTTGCCAAATATCGTCCCAATTCCTCGGGTCAACGACTTTGTTCGCTTCACAGAATTGGGATCCAATACGAGATGAGCTTAAAACTTTCACTAGTAATTAGGTATCTTTCTGCATGTTTGAACGAATTTACACGTGCACCACCGACTTCGAGATTGGTGGACTGAAATTTCTGGTAGGTTTTGCTGGGTTTATCGAGTGGTAATCACTTTCATTCTGGGAGCATGAGACTTTAGCTTATGATATAGTAGATCAGCACCCTGTTAGTTAGTGTTAGTATTGTTGGTTTTCAGGTTCTAATTTCCAGAGGTTGAATTTCTTATTGCAAATTGGATCAGGCGATTTGGCAGCAACGGAAGAAGAGAAAGGTAGAGATTTTGTGCAAATACTGTGCAAAAGAGAATATCATATCACTATGAACTATTGAAAAGCGCTGGAGTATTTGCAGTAATGCATCATTTGGTTCATGGCCAAAACTATACAAAATATCTATGAAACAGCTCCCTCAAACCGCCCCATTTCATGGGCTTTATGATTTGTCTTGTTGCAAAAATAAATTATCATTTTGCTCATTGATCTTAGCCATAATCATAGGGTCAAAAGCTCGTATGGAAGAAAGTCAGGGTAGAATTGTTGGGTCGTTTCGTTGTCATAATTTTGTACCGACTATAAAATCTTCCATTAAAAACACAGAAGCAAAAGATATTTCCAACTCAAAAGGAAAAGAGCAGTGAATTATAAAAATATATCAAACGCATAGATAGACCAAATAGACTAACAATATCCCCGTGAAATTGGACAATTTAGAAGACCACACCTCCTTTTAAGACCCCATCACTATTTCAGTCTTGGTCCAATCTCCAAAAAGTTTATGTGATGGCTCATGAATGAACAAGGACTTTTCTCAAGGAGAAAACTGTGGGGTAGACTGAGGGCTCGATGCTATCGACAAGACATCATAGCTGCTGGATTCGTCCATGGACTCATCTGTGGACTCGTCTAAGGGTTGGCTCTCAGCTATGCCTCTTTCTAATTCGTCCTTTCTCAACTGTTGCACTTTCTGTGAATACATAATTTCTGCCGTGAATATTAGCTGTCTGTCAAACTGTATATTCATAAGTAATCAGAGGGAGTGGAAGATAAAAGGTACGTACCTCGATCTTGATCACTCATCTCAGCTGCCAGACGTCTTGCTTCAACCTTATGTTGTTCCGACACCCATGAGTACCTCATAGCTCTCTCTGGATTCTTTTGCACAAGGGTGTATGGTAAAGCCTCCTCTCTTCCAGCCGGCGTTCCTCTTCTTCGAACCTTAGCTGAAAGAGTTCTAATTTTTCCATTTTCGTCTCGCATTAGCCTTCCATTAGAATCGTACATCTTGATAACATTGTCTCTGTAGTATCTTGACGAAAGGCATTGCTCAGAACCTCTTAGGCGTTCGGCGAATGTCCGCCTGAAACAAGAGAGAGCCTCGGGCCAATGCTTATTCAGGTCGTCTTTATGGTACCTGATAAAATCAACTTCTTCCGTTAAATAAGTCTTGTTGCTACGAGGCTTTTTCTTGTCGGGAGTAGAAGCTGTCCGGGACTCGCGACGATTATGAATTAGATTTTGACGCTCATGACGAGGAGGATGGTGATAAACTAGTGATGTGGAGTGGTATCTACCATCGTGTGGGGGGTAGATTGGAGGCAGAGAGTAGCGATTTGTGTATCTATGGCCCGCGTTTATGGGGTTGAAATTAAGGGGTCGATGACGTATAGGGGCCAGTGGAAGTTGCGTTCTTCCAGAGCGTGCAACATTGAGTCGGAGATGATTTCCAATTGCCAAATTTTCTAGTTGGCCTTGACATTGTATTAAGGGATTTTCGTTGGATATTGGTCTGGGATGTTGTATGTAGTGGGAAGGTTCACGCTGAGTGTGTATTTCGTTGTCTGAATCTACCGTGCCATTATCCGAGTGGTCTTCTGCTTTGAGTTCTATGTCTGAAGGATTTAGAATCATAGTTATATCCATCTTCTGTGTGACGACTTCATCTGCGTTGTTGACAACAGAAGGGATCTCCATGACGGATGAGTTTTTGCGAGATGATTGTTCCATTTTTATCGTCATTTTGGCGGCAATAAGCTCTGAAAAATGCTGAATAATGGAATGTCTGTGTATAGACGAGAAGAGTTACTTCAACGAGATGAAGTTTTTGAATATACCAATGAGTGAAATATATGTCCTGAGTGGAGAGTAAATGGAGAACCCACAAACGATAGGACACAGAACTTAATATACGCCCTATGAGGAGAGACCCAACATAGCACCAACTCGATTTGAAGTAGTAGGAATGCCAGATACTTTTTGTTGAGACAGTGCTATGCTGGCATCAAGGGGCGAGGCAACTTTCTCCAACAAGGATATGCATCATATTTCTTGTGTGCCGACTGGCTCCTGAAGTCTTGTGTTTGGTTTTTTCTCACTTTCTTGATGTCTTTTATTCTAAGCAATTTAAACATTCGGAGGTAAACTGGTTTTGGCAGTATAGGAGTGAGGTACCGTGAGTCTGGGTTCGTTCTTCAGTAATAAGACTGCGTGAGACTTATTTATGCATGGCGCTGAGCTTATCCTTGCGAACATGTCCTGCCATTCAGATAACTTTCCCATTGGTGGGCTTTATCTGATGTGTCTTCCTGCTAGGCTAGGTAGTATTATCTACGCAAGTAGTCTAGCTAGCTGTTCTCGAACTTCGCTCCTCCCTTTATCCAGATGTAGTAATATAATTACATCGCTGCATATACACCACATGTTATGCGATGTTGAAGAAATTAATGAAAGCCACTGCCAATGAAATCTGCTCAAGTGTTCGGGCATCAATCAGGGATTATCAAAAAAAAAAGATCTATCACATTCCCCTATGTCATACTAAATTGATATCAAAAGAGAGCACAGACATGCAATCGCAACATACCGCCCCTCTATTTCATTGAAGAAACTATTTACCGCCACACTGTCCTCTGAACCCCTTCACAAAAGTGCCACACTTTCGCTTCTCCTGCCGCGCGCGGTCTGATTGGCGTAATTTTACTCCCAAAATCTCGAATATCTAGCTGATGATATCTTGTCATCATTTTCTTCCTTGAACATCTAAACGATCTACGATTTTCAAAAGAGACGTCAGGGAACCACCTCCAACATTAATGTGATTAACTTTAGACCCGCCATTCTGGTAGCAAATCACAATGACGCTTCAACGCCTAGTAACCAACATAAATGGAACTATACCATACGATACCATGTACTTCTACACGTTAGGAAGCTCAGAAGGATTTTAACATACTGGAGGCCGTGCTTAGCTGAGGTTTACTACCAACGGGCTGAGTGAAGCAAATATATGTATGTAGCATCCTTTCATCTTATTTTTGGTTGTTGGACTTACTCTTTCGGTGACCGTTTCATGCAAAATGTCATGTTCATGTGACAAGGATCCTGGAGAATTACCAGAGTTCGGCTTTGTATTGGTTGTGTAAGTAACGTAGTGAACTAATGTTATGAATATACCGAGGCTATATTGAAGCCATACATTTTTAATGACTTTGTATTCGAAATAGCCGCGACGTGGTAACACAAAATCGGAAGCGTTCGATATACATGGACGCTGAGCGGGGCAAGGCGCATGTAAGGAGGAAAGACCAAGCCCGAGGACCGAGTTTTGGACCATTTATGCAAGGAAGGATCTAATTTCCTAATCTACTAATGATCCTTTCTAATCATGATTAGTTTTTGCTGCAGCTACTAATGGTACATACAGTTAAACATCTAATACGCAGTAATCGTATACCCCCCTGCACAAAGATTAAATATTGGGCTTGGAGTACGCCAAAGGATTTAACCTTTGTTCAAGGGGGGGATAGTATAGCGCAAATTGATTAGCGGTATAGGGCTTATATGACCTTTACATGTCGACAGATAGCAGCTACTGGTGGGAGCAGATACAACTGCAATGATTCACAAACTTTCATCGGTGTTGGGGGTGGTTGGAGAATACGGGGGGAGACACGAACAGAAATTGGTCTAGACTCACAGGGTTATTTCTTCTCCACCGATAACTTCCGGGGAACTACGCC
The DNA here is from genome assembly GCA_002162505.1 of Myriosclerotinia scirpicola. Lineage (NCBI taxonomy): Eukaryota > Fungi > Ascomycota > Leotiomycetes > Helotiales > Sclerotiniaceae > Myriosclerotinia > Myriosclerotinia scirpicola. The sequence goes on along the minus strand of NGKG01000009.1, from coordinate 1,077,807 downwards.
GTTCGCCTCGCGCCACTTTCTCCATACTGAATGCAATGCAAAGACCACTTTCTTTTCTCTACTAACGTGCACCCATACCATAAAATGATCAGTGAGGAGGTGGATATCCTTTGTGAACAAGCGAGCCTACGTTAGTCGCAAATTTCATAAGTATAGGTAGTAGAGTTGGGGCCTTCGCTAATCGCACTCCAAACGTTTATTATATTTGTAAAAGCAGATATAATTCAACTAATACTCTGTAGAAGATTAAGCTATTGAAAATCATACAATAACGCGTGATAATTGCTTTTCACCGTTACAAAAGTTACAAATTAGGTCATAACACAATTTCAATTAGATGTCAACGTACCCAGGGCCTATGTATAAACAGGGGTTCCAATAAAGTTGTGTTACCACTAATACTAGTTATTAGTGTACGGTTGCTGACATGATGATTTGCCTTCCCGCCGCAATTTCTTTAAGCATATGACGATTTGGTTTGCGATTTGTAAAGCAAGGAAAATCGCAATCGATGTTTTGCAGTTTGCGTTTTATTCTGCATTTCAGATTTTCGATAGCTCAGATTCTCGCAATGATTTCCCTACTTCCGTGGAATGCGGCAAGAGACCTTCAAGCCCATGAGCTGATACTTCATGTCTAAGGATTTTAGCACCCAGTAGGTGAATTCTCAACGCATAAAGTATGCAAACGATCTCGATTCGAACTATGGTCAGTAACATCGAGGAATTTTCGCAATGAAAGCTGAAGCTCCTACAACTTTGACCTATCATAATTTCAGAGTGACCACTGACGACCCAGCACTCCTTCCTTTCCGACAATACACCACTCCCACTTTTTCGAGATAACATCCGATCCGACCGACCTATTCACGGGAAACCGAAAAAGCCATCCCACCCTTGCGAGCCGATTCCAAGAGCCGGTATACCGAATTGAAAAATCAGTGGCTTGCATGGTTTTTCGTGCTAATGATCAAACTTCTATACCGCTCATCATTTTTCACGTTGCGACGTCGATCCATATGTATAAATGCCCTGGAAGAAGAAAAGCGATGAAATTTAAATCAATAAGCGAGCTGGCGAGGTGACATTCCGCCAAAATATCCGCGTACCAGGTTTTGATGTGCCATTTCCGGCTTGAGATCTACATGATTTTCTTTGCTGGTTACATATTTGGCAGTATATTTGCTGCTACTCGCCGTCGATTCGACAAACAAATCCATGGGCTGGGTAAAGTGGCTTGCATGAATTGGCGCATGGTTGGCACATTTCCCCCACACACCTGAATAACGACATACCTATTTTCGTCAAAACTAATTCGTCTAGGGGTCCTGCATAATTTTGACAGAGCTAATATATGGTTGCGAGATATCTGCCTTTTATGACTTATCATTTTCTTCTACAGAAATATTGTAAGTCTCCTTGATGCGAGTATCCATGTCACCTGCTCCCAGCGGTGAAGGGGTTTCCGTCCTCATGATTCTTGTTTCTGCAGAGGCCTGCAGTCTGAAGTTTTTTTCATCGAATGATATTGCAGATACGATTGCTGTATGCGGTCTTGAGGATAAAATGTACACTTCCGGCTTCGGATACGCCACTGAATGAGTATTTAGTAGCCAATGTTCGTTGGGCCTTGTTGTCATTGACCATCCGACTCTGCATTACGATCTTCAAGCCTTCTGCAGCTTTTTTCAATGCCCTGAGCATGACTCAGAGGGCCCGGCGCCACACATCCCCTCATTTCGGCAAACTTGCTCCATCTCGAGCATCATTTCAACGTGGCTGCGCAGAAGTTTCAAACGGCAGTGAAGTTGCTGTAGTCAGAACTTGTTTATGCACGATGTGCTGTCTCATCAATCTGCACGAAACCTCATTCCCCCATCTGCAAAGCATACAAGATGGATTCGAAAAGAACCACTTAAAAACTTGTGAATATACATCAATATTCTCATCCAAAGACCTCATCCAAAGACCTCGAATCCATCCGCCAGCTCGTTCCTTTTTTCTTTAGCTTATAGAATTGTGCGGCTGCAGCACTTGCCATCACTTTTCGCATTCATTTAAGTACTATTTCACCGCCCAGCTGCGTCGTTTATTAGCAGTCGTTTCTCTTCATTTCTTTTGGGCATCAACTAGCCCAAATAATGTGCAGCTGAGCCTTGCTCTGCTCACAAAATTTTGTATAACGTGAGAAGGTTTTAATGAGTTGGAACTTTATTTCAGTAGTATAAGTTGATATACAAGCCTCGTGGGCAACAACCAAGAGCGAGATGAACTAATTAAAACTATGAAAGTGAAACAACCCTGTAAAAGTGAAATGATTGTTGAGTTGTGCAACATCATTGTATTGTACAGTTGGAAATGTTCAGTACGCAGCCTTCATCTGAAAGTCCCCTACCCTTGGTTCATTTGAACTACTTTTCATTTCATCATCTCTCTGCTGCTACAATCAGTGTTTGATCACTGTGCTATTTGCCCACTTAGTTTTTGGGACGTCTCCATAACTCTTTGGCCCTTAGTCTTACCAACCTGGAAGTCTATTTTCCCATATCCGCAAAGGTTGTTGCAGTAGCCATGGGACTGCCACATCCTCATCAACCTGATCATCTAATCTGCCTCCCAATACCCAGTAACAAAATAGGCACAGATAGTATCCACTCTTTCCTCTTTCAAAGATTCACTTCATATCCCACCTTATGCCCCGCTTATTCTACCACTCTGACATTCCACCAAGTCTACAAAATGACCCTCGGCTACCAAAAAAAAACACCAAAATTAATTAGAAACAGAGAGAATCGAACTCCCATCTCAAACACTCACGGTAGGGGACCCTCCTCCAGGAGACCCTCCTTCAGGAGACCCTCCTTCAGGAGACCCTCCTTCCGGAAGCTCAACCCACACTAAGAGGTAAGTATTCTACCATTGAACTATATTTCCTGTTTGTATATTTTGTTTGTGAACAACTAGACTATAAAATATAAGTTTAGCCGAGTTGAATTGGATTGAGTTGTGGCCAAAGAGAAATGCCCATTCACTTTCGCATGAAGATATTTTCTTGAACATCTCATTTTATAGGTATTTGTAAGACTAAAACTGCCGCCATTATTTGATGTTGGAGGTAGTTGCCTCACTACAAAATAACGGAGATTGAGTCTTCATGAGCAGGGTAGATCAATATTTGATTGATATTCTCCAGCTCCAAATGGCAAAGGTGATTCAATCTATCTTCACTAATAACTTCACAATTCACTTTCTTTCAATGAACAGCTCATCTATGCTTTAAGGAGTGTTGTTGCATGTCCCAAACCTGCTTTTATGAGAATAGCCTCATCTAGGTTACTACTAGTAGACGAAGAGGTTCGTTGTAATTAAGAGATCAGTATTTCATGTACTACCCTCAAGGGGCATCAATGAGTGACGGATTCATGAAACTATTCCCAACTTCTAAGAAACATAATTGACCAAACTCTTTATTTATTCTGTATAAATTGTATAAGCTTATCGTTTGCTTTGTATTCAATAATTCTATCAAGGTCCAAGAATTGTAGCACAGAGATTCTAAGAATACCATTATATTCACCTTTCACATCATTTTAGAGACCATACGCCCCTATTGGAGCACACAAATAGCCCTTCAGCCTGAGGACTTTCCATAACTTTTCTACTTTTACTTTTTCACCTCTATATCTCACTTTTTTCCATTTTCATGCACTTCATTAGCAGCTCGATGTATCATACGGTGTAACATGGGCTGGTATAAGGAGTGAGAAGCACGGTAAGCGACCATTAGGGAGCTTCTACAAACTCCTTCACGCTTTAGTACCGACCATACCCCATTCTGAAGTGTTCTTTCTATCTTGTGTATTCGGATTTCTGTATGCACAATCCCCCGAACTTACGATTGAAGGTCCGACTCTCAACTAACAATCTGTATTTCTTCGCTTGCAAGAACGGGAACTTACGGGTCGCAAAAGCCCATGTATTACCAGAGAGGTATACATAGTGGCCAACCAGTCAGGGAGCAAGCTATCAGCCGACTTTGTATGTTCAACCGACTCGCTAACGCTATCTCGTTGGCGCCGCTGGCTGATCAGCTAACATGTGATATTTTGTTAAAATCTCCCACCCTTCAGAATTCGAGATATACTCTGAAATTCATTCTTCAACTACCCTTAAAGCCACTAAAAATCGCCACAATTTCGACTCTCCAAGCTGGTTAGTTAGCTGCACTAAATGTCCAGCTGTCTGGCTTAGCGTAATAACTGGCAGCGCTGACTGGTCGGCCACTCTGGAGAACTCCCTATTTGTCTAGATTTCTGCAAAAGATAATAGGGCTGTCCTATGATTATGCATGGCGCCTTGGAATGTATCATGGATCGCATATTGTGACACCAACCTTGTGGCCCGTAGGTCTGGTAGATTGGCGCCACTGCCACCAAATTGTGAGCGTTTTGTAAAAACGCAAGGAAAAAAAAGTATGTCTGGGAGGGTTGCAGACTTGCAGTGAAGGGATCAAAGTTTGGGGGCCAAAGAAAAGGGTTGTCTGGGCGCATGGTGAAGGTGTGAAGAACCAGGTACAATAAGCAATAAGCGAGTATGTTGTGGAACGATGGAAAGGGGAGGATCATCCGAAGATGTGCCATCAAAACAGTTATGGCGAAGAATCTGCAGGTCTGCAGCTGCATTAGGATATACTAGATAATACGATGTAACTACTTAACTTAACCGTATGTCGCATCCTCTAGGGTTGTAATCGGTCTGTACCATATACATATCACCAACATCGCAAGACGTTGTTCCACCGCATATGCATGGGTGTTGGGAAATATATTAACTGCAAGTAGACTCCGATTTCCCGCCTGGAAATTATTGGGTAATGTCCTGCAGCAGGTAATGTACAAAATCCCTCGAGTCCTTTGCATTGCACATCTCTCCCTATGGAGAGGGTAACTATTGAATTCTGCAACGTAATGATCCTTCCATTCCTCGACCTAAACCTAGAGGTTCATATTGCAGATTACGATCGGATGAAAAAATTTCACACCTGTGCATAGTTCCTGCATGCAGCATTTTTCTTCAACAGATTGATAGAATAAAAGCAACGCTACTTGCATTAGCGCCACTCCATACAATTAATTATGATTTATCCAGCGAACACCATTGGATTCGTTCTGCAGCAAAATCAGCCAATCACTCTTGTGTATAGAGACATACGTATCTACTTGCATATCCAAGTTTTGTATGATTTCTTGCAGAAGAGGGTGGGCTATGATGTGACTTGCTGCGCCTCTTTCGTACAGATGATGGTACCGTTACATCGATGGTTTACACGTTGAGGGAATCCCTGATGGCCACAAAGTCAGAAGTATATGAAGCATATGTTCAAGAATACGACGATTCTGTGTACTCTGTACGTACAGCACCTATCCCCTAAAGTGCCAACAATGAACGCCATCGCTTAACATAGATCGCGAGAATCATTTAGATTTGGAGGAACTTTCTTGTTCTTTTGATATTATAAAATTCAATTTATGTTATTATTATATTAAACTTAAACTATAACTATCTCTACTATTTCCCAATTATAAAGTCTTTTATTAAACAAAACGGCCTGATTTTAACTCTAGTTTGGTAAAGCTATTTTGTTGCTATCTAGCCAATCAGACATTATTATTCAAACAATCTCGCACGGACCACTCTGTCTTCTATTGTTGGCACTCTAGGAGATAGCAGAGGAGTAAACAACCCCATAGTAACAATTTCCATTCATCATCCCAAGATTCATTTGGTAGTTCCTATAGTATACTCAATATATTTAGAAAGCACTTGGCGTGATGAGAAAGGAAAATGCCTCATACACACTCATAGTACATGTAAGGGATTTCCACGCCTCTGTGTGACGTCTAAACTGTTGGACTCACGTAAAGATAAGGTATCACCAGGCCTACTTGCACAGCCGAACCTGAGTCCAAACTATCATTCAATCAATGCACGAGATGAGATAAGGGGTTTTGGTAGTTGACCAATCTTAGCTGATCTATGCTGGCTGGCTATTGGCTTGGCAAAGGTGACGTAAACATATCACTGTGCGAGATAATGAGTGCATCTAGGTAATATAGTACAAGTTTTACAATTCTTTGATGAATGCTTTTTCTATGGCCAGCTGCTTCACCATTTTACGTAGAAGTTATCCCTTCGATAGCACCTCGGAAGCGCGAAGATTCTCGGCTTCGGTCGAGCAGATTATCGAGGACGGTAAAGGAGAGTTCCGAGACTCGCTAGCCTAATCGCTAAATGAGAGTCGTAGTTTAGAGTTCGGCACTAGATTGTCGCACCAGTGGGGCTGAGGTGTCTTGGTGGATGAGTTCTTTGAAATAAAGTTTGTGGAGAAGTTTGTGGGGTTAGTCCGTTCGTATGTAGTATGGTGCGTATTTTTAGTTTGGTGCTTTGGATAAAGGGAGAGGGCACATGTTCAAGTGTTCATGTGCAGTTTCTGAGGCAATATGCAGAGGGTTGGGCGTATGTTTTTGTACCGCTAAGAAGGTTAAGAATTGAAATATATTTTGGGAGACGTTTGATTTATTGCTATTCTTAGATGTGTTTAATTTTGAATATGATTGAGGTTCTTCAAACCTAAAAAGATTGAGAAGAGTAATAGTTGCTTTCAAACTCCATTTCCATTGTCTCGATATTATACTCAAGGAGAGAAAGATCTGGGGAAAAAAAGACCCAAGTGTACATTTCTTTGAAACACATTTCAACTGCTTCGATATCCAATCGTGGGTTCTGTGAAAAAAGAATCAAATATACAGTACAGGATATAATACAATATGTAGATACAAAACTCATGAATCGACGTCTCAACGGGACATGCCCAGGTATCAATATGCCATACACAACCGTCCAAACAAACATTCATCCCCACCATCAAAGTTGATACCCTCTAAGCACCATCAGAATTGATAATGTCCCTCCCATGTTCATCCTTCCTGCTGTCAAATAAACTTAGCACACTTCCCCTTCTCTCCTCTCTCGGAGACCTCTCCGACTTCCTGCTCGATACTCTTTGTAAAACATTGTCGGGTTCATCGTCACCAGTGGGATCCGACCACAAACTCAAGATGGAGCCCTTTCGTGGTTGAGTTGTACTGCTGCTACGACGTTGTTTGGCTTCGTGGTGGGTGCCCATAAAAGCGGCATTATTAAGATTTCCGAAAGGAGTGGAACGTCGTCGCTCGCGAGTCGCCCAGGTGTCTCGCTCGTGGGTAGTAGTGTTCCAGTCTTGATCGTAATCATCGAAGGGAGAATCGAGGTGAGCAGAGGTACTTGTAGTAGTTTTCTCTGATAGAAAGATTAGTTTCTGTATTGATGGTGGATTTGAAGAGTGGATTACATACTGAGTGGTGAGCCCATGTACTGGTTATCAAATGTGTCTGTGAACAAGGTGTTTTGCTCGCCGACGGTTTCGAGTCTAGAATCCATGATGGCTAGTTGTGTATGATTGTACTGTTGGTTGTATGGGTGTTGTTTATTTTTGAATATCGAATGTATATGCGATATCGTATTGTTTGTTGACCTGTTGATGATCTGATTTTTGAATGTAGAACTTGGGGGGATAAATGACCATCTTATATACTTCGTAACTTGGACAGTTACCTTGAAGGCTGAGCCAATCTCACTAGATTTCAAGTTAATCACCCCAGCCAAAGCGGCAAGCAACTTGCTCTAGACGTCATGCTACTTAATGATAGTCAAAATCTTGTTTGAGGATCGACAATTTCAACAAATCATGAGATAGAATCCACTGAACCCTTAATCAAAGTGAACCTATCAAATGATGACTGTACTCTCTGTTCATCAGAAAGAAGCCTCGTTGGTCAAAGCATGTGCTTGGACAACACAAGCACTCAAGCGCGAGGATAAGATAACCCAGAAGCAATTACTTGGCTTTCATCACTTTGCAGTTCGCAAGCATGCGTGCATTGACTTTCCCCAGAATTCAGATACTAGTGAATCCACAATTGTATTTATTATGGGGATGTAATTGGTACGATTAATGGGATCGTTATCAGCAGTAGACGCGTAGGGAAGATAACATGTATATCACTTGATGACGAGCGAGTAGTGACCCCGCATTTTGAAGTTCCTCCACACAGTCTTGGCATCCTGGCCAGAATATCGGTTTCCCATATCTCTCTCACATGGAAAAGTTTGAGATTTCGGTAAATAGCCATAGCCATACCCCGTGCTCAGAAGTTCATACCACTCTACTATCAAAAGCACCAATAGTATAATCTGAGAGCCCTGAGAGCCCTGAGAGCGAAGCTCAGACGGGAACTTAACTAACTTGACTAACTTGACTCAAGTGTTACGATACCAGTGCTGGTAATGATCTGCGCTGGCAGTGAGCACTGGAGGTAAATCTTCGTGCTGATACAGATCATTGTAAGGTTCAACTATGATAGTCGAAAGCTTGTACAATTGATGATCATCTTAGTGTTTCAAATGAGGTTAAGTTTGCCACCTCGCGTATCATTCCCCACAATTAGAGTGGCGTAGCTTCTCCGTGAGGAAATACAAGCGGATTTTGACTACGCGAAATGGTATACGGTAGGTATACCTAATCAGAATATATTCCAATATGATTTAGCTATAGATTATTACAAAATTAATATATTGTGAAGAATTTAAATGTTAATGTGTTCATATTATTTTTTTGTTATGAAACAATGTTAATAGTTACGGATATCCACAGAAACTCGATTCGAAGCGCTCGAAACTAAAGGGAAATCATTAGTACAGGCAAAACATTTTTTCGATCCCTTCTACTCTAGAATAGTTGCATGATGCTAACCCTGTTCTTAGTTCCACACAAGCCGTTCGTTTTACAAATTTCCCCCTATTACGTTGGAGAACCACATATTCAACAAAGCAAGTCGAACGACTTCCTCTCCGGTCATTCCATGGACTCATTTTCTGGGGAAAACTTGCGCAATCCGCGTACTCATTAGATCGATACCAAATTAGCGCCGTGTAATTATGGTATATATTAGGGACTGTCTTGTTCCTTCTGCGTGGTGAATTTTACAATCGATAATTCAGTTTTTCTCTGGACGATGTTTGGATGGATGGGACCATAGGTTAGTGGGGCAGCTCGCGTCTCTTGGCGCGGGGCAGCCTTTTGGTTCACAATTTAAGTGATCTCTTGCAATTCTATGCCCGAAAAAGTATTTCGAGAAGTGTTGGTCCAGTGGCCCAGTAGGTCACCTGTCTCGGTAAAACAAAAAAATCATAGGAGGTAGCACAACCGGAATCGAACGCTTGCGATAAGGGGTATTAATCAAATAGGCGAATTGGCGGCGTAACTCGACCTTCCAATTGAGTCAAATCGTTGCTTTTCTATTGTAAATGTTAGACTTTTTATACCTGAAGTTACACTGCTATTACATTTAATATGCATTCTATTCGTAAAGAACGGGTTGTACTCATCAATTTTATCAGTGTTGGTGATCGTAAAAAATTGACGCCGCAATACCAGCCTAACGGCATGGGGTGTATGAATCTATAAAGTTTCATGTAGTTTATTACCCAAAAATTTAAGCACGGGGAGGCCGACGCGAACATAGAAGACCTAGTGGAACAGATATTGATAGAGACGAACAATTTAATGCCGATCCCCCGCAATACGCGTGTATTAGAATGCCAAGTAGCTCTCTCCTCAATGACATGAGTCCTTGGCAATGGCGTGATAACGTCGCTGCCAAGCAGCTCTCCCCTCAGTCTTATCGTTTACATACCTTCAAGGGCAACTCTAAGTTCGATAAGCCCCAAAGTCATCCTTACTGAGATCCCTGAAATCGTATCTGCAGTAGCTACTATCTACCATAGGATCTCGATCTTGACCTTGCCTTCCGAATAAACAACAAAGATTAATCTCACGGCTAACTAGCCAATAAAGATAATTCCATGTATTGGAAGCTAGGAGGTTGAGACCTGTCTAGATCTCGACCTTACCGTGAAGGTTGTTATGAAGGATGGCTCAATAGGCCTAATAGTCTAGACCGCAATCTGACTATAATAGGGGTTTGAAATTTGAGCTTGTTTGGAATTTTAAACCATGCAAAAGGACTATTGTCTTTCTGATAATGCAAGTTGGTATTCAAGCGGCTAGTCTGATGACCGGGATTATTGGACACCCTGGGATGGCTGGCATCATAAACTGACTGGGCATACCGATAATCTTCTGATCGGCCACTTTATAGACATATCTCTTTGGTTAAAGGGCCAGAGTAGTGCGAGGTACATGGCTGATGGGTGTTCGACTGTTGCAGAAATAGTTAATGCTGTTAAGGTGGTCATACAATCCATTCCTCTAAGCGTATGTATGCCGCTGGGGAAAAAACCAAGTGCATCGGAAACCCTTCCTCAAGTATTCCTGAGAAGTAATCGCGATAGGCATGTTGATATTGAATAGTAGCAAGGATGCTACAGTAAAGAAAGAGTTGAGATCGACAATGGGATGAGGAGATGCCATGGCTGGTATAAGCGGCTGGCGGCATATACTCCAGAGGTAACCAACGATGGTCCCGGAGTTAAACGGACTCTGCTTGCAGCTTTGGCGACGTCGTTTAGCTCATTATATTGACAATGAGGTGCAAAATAAAAAAGGGAAAGGAGATTGGAGGAAGGGGGGTAGGGGGATAGGGGGCATTATGACGCTGGAGAAGTGCGCCTGGGTAGGATGATTGAGATGATTGAGATGATAAAAAAGTTGAACAAGTGTTCTATATTTCCAAGATGTAAGAAATGACTGGAAAGCCAAATCAAACCTCAAAGCTACGCTCTCTCCATATCGTATCAGGTCAGGGCACGAAGGTGTCCCGTGGCCACTCTATCGGAGCATCAAATGTCCAACACTCTGCCAATATTCGCGAGCATAACCCGATTCTATCCGGACGCTACCTCCAGGTTCTCATTCGATAAGATCTGAAATGGCCGAATGGGCACGACTAATCTTATTGGCTCTCTACAACAGTATTCCTAAACCTTCGGGTGAGTCTTCTCGAACATGAACACCTGGTTCTTTTTGCAATGCCTCCTTTTTCATTCAAATCATTGACAATGTGTAGGTCTAGTAGTTCTTGATGCATCAGACGGATACCTGGGAATGGCGGATTAGAAATGTGGATTCAAGCTTGATCATCTCATCTTCCCTCTCGCCAGATATCTGCTCAACAGTGAAACAGATGAGATAGAGCACTGGGAAGTTACGAATGCATGCTTTGGGTGGTGATATGTAGGATAGTTAAGACGATTAAAGCGAGTGATGGTTATGGAAACCCAAATCCACCTGAGTACTTGGAGATATCGATTCCAGGTTGGTTGCGAGTGAGTCAGATTGACGAAGGAATGTGTATGGATTTGATGTCAAAATACAAAGTGTACCAAGAGATTCAAGAATCTGAGAAGGAATACTGAAACTTATTTAGACCAAGCAAAGAAACCGAAAGTTTACCGTCCCGTCGTGGACTCGCGGAATATCACCAAACACATCATCAATCGAATGACTTCTCGGAACTAGATGCATGAAAACTATTCAACGTTTAAACTTGCTCCTCATTCCCCTCCAAGAACTTTTGCGCATACCCGTTTCCACGTTATTCCTTCAGCTTAGTTGCCTTTATTAGATCCGGTCGAAGGGGGCAAATCCCCCCCCCCACCCACGGAATGACTACCAAATCATGTTAGAGCCCTGTTCATCCACACCACAGCTATATTTGGAGCATACAATCCTTCGTTCAATCTGCCTTTTCGATCGTAACCTGTTAAAAGGCAGGAAGTAGCTGGGCACATACATCATTGATGATTCGGTAGACAAGTGTATGGCGATGAACTTAAGCACCCGGCCCTTATGTCTCTCCAACTGCGTGCGGGAATTTCCAGGCTTGCTCGGCACACTCAAGATACCATCGGACTTATGTCGTCTAGCATACTCGACGCCTAATCACCGTGCTTGCTAATCCCATGGCAATCGACGTGCGGTTTGGGTATGTGGTAGTCCAAATTATCTAAAACGATGCCGTGGTTTTGAGGTACAAACTGTGCCAATCCATAATATGAAAGCCAGAGAGGACACGGAAGACAATTGAGATGAGGCTGGGGGTGAGTAGTTTGAGGAAGAGGAATTTTCAAACTCAATTTACGCTAGGGGCGAGCTCACAACCCCGTACCGTCTTGAGAGGTTGATCGGAATGTCTAAACATGACACTGACATTGTCGAAGAGCACGTGGAGCTTTAATCCCTGAGCGAGAAACATTTGAGCGGCAGGTTTTACCTTAGCCAAATCGGCGAGATCGAGAGAGAAATAAAGATGAACTCATCATTGAAATTTGGTGTTGATTCCCTGATAGATGTGATGGCTTGGCTTGCATTTTCCTCGAGCCGACAAGCGACGTAGACTTTGACGTTTGTGGTACGTGCTAGTTCAAGACCTATGCCACTATTAGCTCCCGTGTCCATTTACAAATTACCCTGCAAGTTGCTGGGAATACTCTAAGTGGAAAGATAGGTTTTGGCGGGAAGAACTGAGTGGAAGGATGAGCTTGGCGGCATTTTGTTATTTTTATCGATCAAGAAGTTAGTGATTAGTTTGTTGCTATTATTGTTTTATCTTAGCGAACCGAATTGGCTTTGTTTTGATGGTTTATTTGTCTATTCGAAATCAGGAGAAAGAGGCCAGTTTATTTGCTTGTTGCAAATAACTAAATTTGACGGCGTAGTATGTCTTCAATTTTATATAGGCTATAGCAATGTAGCATTCGTTCGACTATCATTAACTATAGACCGAATATTGCAGCTATTTCTCTGCACCAGCGCCAGGTCTAAAGCTCCATACTCGTACCGATGTACCATTGCCTTCGTAGTATCAGGCAAAGCAAATTTGCAACACCAAACGAACCCTCTACAACGCCGAAGCCGACACCAAAGAACCTTATCAGTGTACATTCATACTTCATTGTTTGTGCGCCATTGGGATACCTATGATAGCGGTAGCCGAGACCCTTTTTAATATGGAATATAAAACCTAACGATGGCAAGTACGTTGTTGCTAAGCCGGGACTTCAATATGTGCTCAAAGACTCGGGCTCCAGTCTCCTTTACCTCCACTATCGAGCATGAGTAATTATAATATTAGCAATAATGGTATTTCTTTGTGTGTCGAAAGATGCAAAAGCCAATCCCGCATTAACACCAGCTTCGGATATTTATTTTGCCCCCTTTGGAGGCTCGTCATTGTCGTCATTGCGAGGATCGAAGGATAAGAATCATATGTCATATGCGAAGAAAATGCAAGTCAGAAGCTGTTTGAGATTTCGTTATCGCATCACCAAACGTTCCAGTAGGTTTGACATACTATCGAACATATTCAACTCCTCTGCTATCGACCCCCGCGTCTTCCTTGCCAGCTCCAACATCCTGAACCCAGGCATATTCAGCATTCTTAACCCCTCCTGGAGACTCAGCACACTATTACAATCTCCATCACAACTACTGCCGCTAAAAGCTCGCCCGCACCCAGATCACTAAAATCTAATTCACATCCCCCACCCACCCCAACCTCATCCATTCCTAGTTCCTCACACCCCTCAACTTCAAGCTCTCAAGCTCTCAACAACCAAAGACTCCTCCTCTTCCTCCTCATGATCCAAGGAAGCTCCAAATATTCCTCCCACAACCATTTCATCAAGCACGACCTCCCCCCACCCCTCCAATTCACCTCCCCAGCTACCACATTCTCCCCCCAACATCCCCAGCACCCCAACACTCCCCAGCCCATCAAGATACCACATACCACATACAACAACCTATAAAATACCCATCCCCCAAACAATCCCCCACAATCTCCCAATTCTCTCAATCCCCATACATAAACACCGCGAAAATCGCAGAAAATCGCAATCTTCCTACAACCTTCCACAAGCCACCTAAATCCAATAAACTAATCTTACATCCAAGCACAAATTATAATCACTCGCGCATAAAATCCAAGTCCTAACATACAACAACCCACTCTCCCCTCTACTTCCCCAACCCGCATCGATTGAATTTGACCAATGATCCAAAATATTACTCGTAGCACCCCC
>NGKG01000009.1:1024855-1048643 GCA_002162505.1 Myriosclerotinia scirpicola | reverse complement strand
AACCTTATACATCGATCTTATCGTTCGTTGCTTAAATTTTATAGACTTCAAGTGATATGGACGGCCATTATGTCTCAAGGCTCTGTAAGAAGGTTCTTTGTGAACTTTTCCATGTCACTCATCATGCGCATAGCTAATTCTCCAGCCTTACCTGATTTCTCTCTCCGTTCCCAGCTATCTCATCCCACTCGTTTGGCTCGCGGGACCTCTCTCTGGCACCATTGTTCAACCGTATATCGGTATCCTATCTGACCGCTCTCATCACCATCTCGGTCGTCGCCGCCCCTTTATTATAGTCGGCACAATCGCAACAATAGTCTGCATCCTCGCACTTCCTTGGACATCCGACCTGATCACATACTTTTTTACCCTAATTGGCGGTTCTCCCTTCGGTCGCGGTGCAATGATATGTAAGGGTTTCATGGCAGCAGCTTGTATATGGGCTTTGAATATTGCGATTCAACCTGTGCAAGGAGGTCTCAGGGCAATTATCGTAGACTGTGTTCCACCAAAACAACAGGTTAAAGCTTATGCTTATGCGACTTCTGCTGCGGGAATCGGGTCGATTTTAGGCTACACAACTGGTTATATTTCTTTACCAAAATACTTGCCGTGGTTAGGTGCCACGCAATTGAAAGGACTTTGTCTAATCGCTTCTGTGGCTTTGGGTTCTACTGTCGCGATAACTTGTTTTGTGGCAAAAGAAGAACGTTTTGTTGATTTGGATGCAAGTTTGAAGAAGCAGAGTTTTGTGGAGAATTTTCGCCAGATATTCAGGAGTATGAAGACTTGTCCGAGGGAGATTAGGCAGATTTGTGTTGTTCAATTTTTTGCTTGGGTAGGTTGGTTTCCATTTTTGTTTTATATTACTTCGTAAGTTTTGACTATCCTCACCTCGTGACTTTGGAACACAATGATAATTAAATCAGATACCTAGGTGGTCTTTGTAAGTCCCTCAAAACTCATCGTACTAACACACGACTAAACTGACTCCACACATAGACGAAATAGAATATACCCCGATATCCAAGAACGCACCAACTCTCACATTCCCCGCCACCTCATCTCTTTCCCCATCACCCCACTCTATTCGTCACGCAACATTCATCATGATCTTGTTCGCCTTCGTCGCGCTCTTCTCCAACCTCACACTGCCCATAATCATCTCCCCCTCCTCCAGCTCTAGGCACCAAAAGCCCGACTTCCTCTCTCGCCTCCACATCAAATCCCTCACCCTTCCCCGCACGTGGACCATATCCCATCTTCTCGCCACAATTCTTACGCTCTCTACCCTACTCACACCAACCTTCATCTCCACCTCGATCCCCATCATCTTCTTGGGCATCTCCTGGGCCATCACCTCTTGGATACCTCTCGCCTTAATCTCCACCCAAATCTCTCACTACCAATCCCAATTCCACTCCCACTCCCACTCCACCACATCCTCCTCTTCCATCCCCCATTCGTCAATAACCCAACCCACCTCTCCATCCCACAAAAGAAACAAAAACAGAGAGCCACTACAAGCAGGCACAATAATGGGCCTCTACAACATGGCAATTGCTCTCCCACAAATCATCGCTGCGATACAAGGGAGTCTAGTCTTTTGGGTGTTAGGGGAATTCGGGGTAGTAGGAACGGAGGCGATGGGGTGGGTGGTCAGGTTGGGCTGTGTTGGTAGTATGTTTGCGGCTTGGCTGGCTGATTCTTTATAGGATTCAGCCATGAGGATGGCACCTAGTGGATAAGAGTATAAAATATGGGATTTCTCACTTTTCCAGTGCTACTGGATTAACTTGGAATACTGAAAACTCATGAGCTAAATTGAATTGGGACATTAACCACTCATTATGTCCATTGAATTGCAATATTAATTTCTCGTTGTCTAATTTGAATTTGAATATCAACCATTCATTATTCATGTTAATTTGGCATATTAGTTACTCATTATGTAAATTGAATTGGGATATTGACTCTTCATTATCTATATTGAATTGGAGTCTTTGTAACCCGCTCTTGTTCAAATCCGGTTTGATTCGCAATGACCTCGGGAAGGTTCTTTATTTGAAATAGTAGACAAATTAAGAACGAAAGAAAGAAAGAAATTAAATTAAATTAAATTATAAACCTAGATTTTGATTTCGAAAAGACGAATACAGTCTACCTCTTATTACATGGACAAAGGATGAACAAAGCAAATGTACAAACTCTTGAAGATAATGTTGTGCTAGACTTCAGACCTCCCACACTTACACACAGAAGAAAAACCACCAGCCGCAATCGATTTCATACTTTCCTACCCTGCCGAGAACTATATCAATTGACTGTTGAACCAGGCGCGAAAGATGACCAACATGGCTTCAGAAACATGCTTGCGCATGCCGACGTGTCATGGAATTGACATTGAAGAGTGTTCCATTACGCAATTGCAGGATTATCTCAGCCGAGCAGCCTTTACATCCAAAGAGCTGGCTCAGTGCTACCTCCGCCGAATCGAGCTTCTGAATCCCCGTCTCAAAGCCGTGATCGAAGCCAACCCGGACGCATTGGACATTGCAGAGAAGCGCGACCACGAGCGCAAAATTGGACGCATCCGAGGTCCCTTACACGGAATCCCCTTCATTGTGAAAGACAATATCGCGACCAAGGACAAGATGCAAACGACGGCCGGATCCGCCGCCTTGGTAGGAACTGTCGTTCCAGATGATGCGCGGGTTGTTGCTCTTTTGCGAGATTCCGGTGCTGTGCTACTGGCAAAGGCAAACTTGTCAGAGTTTGCATCCATGCGAGCTTCCTATTACTCAGAAGGCTATTCCTCGAGAGGAGGGCAAAACCGAAACCCCTACAATCTCGAGTGCCATGCTGGAGGATCGAGTTCTGGAAGTGCTAGCTCCGTCGCCTCAAACATGTGCGCATTTTCCATTGGCACCGAGACTGACGGAAGCATCATGTTCCCAGCAGACCGCAATGCAGTGGTCGGCATAAAGCCTACTGTGGGATTAACTTCTACGCTCGGCGTGATTCCTGAGTCTCCTAGCATGGACACAGTCGGACCCTTTGGCCGTACGGTTGAGGACGCTGCAATAGTCTTAGATGTCATTCGAAATAGACAGGTATCATCGCGCGCCAACAGAGACCGTTTGCCATCCACCCTCCCAAAAGACAGTTCAATTGGCTCTCGTACATCAAAGTTGAGCAAAAAGAATTCTTCGAATGATGCAAGATTTGGCCGTTCTGTTGAGGGCGCTGCAGTAGTCTCAGACGCTATTAGAGATAAACGGGTATCATCGTGCGCCAACAAAAGCGGTTTGCCATCTACTCCCCTAAAGAACTTTCCCTTAAGCTCTCATACATCATGGTTGAGCAAAAAGGATTCTTTGAATGGTGCAAGATTTGGATTACCTTGGAAAAGAGTATGGGAAGCAGCAAGCAAAAACGCTGAACGTGAGATGGAGTACAACTCTCTAATGTCTTTGGTCAAAGAAATTGAGCATGCTGGAGCACGTGTTTTTAAAGTTGACTTTCCGAGCGCCGAAGAGATAATATCCCCCAGAGGCTGGGATTGGGAATTCGGCAATGGAGAAACTGGATCCCAACTTTCGGAATTCCAAGTTGTGAGAACGGAGTTTTACAACAGTCTGCGATCGTATCTTGAGAACCTCGCCGAAAATAAGGGCAACATTCGCTCGCTGGAAGATGTGGTTGCTTATAATATTCAGAATACTTCTAAGGAGGGAGGGGTACCAGGTACACATCCAGCATGGTCTACTGGTCAGGATAACTTCGATAAATGTCTCGAGTCAAAAGATTGGCCTGAAGATATCTATCTCAAAGCCCTCGATTACATCCGGCGGAAATCAAGGGAGGAAGGTATTGATGCGGCGTTACGATACGAAGGCAAAAATTTAGACGGCCTACTAGTGCCTCTTCAAGTAGATGGAGGTGTCGCATGTTCTGTTGCGGCGAAAGCTGGATATCCAATGATTTCTATTCCCGTTGGTATCAATGATATAGGAATACCCTTTGGGATGGGTATCATTCAGACCGCATTAAAGGAACATTTGTTGGTGAGATATGGCTCGGCCATCGAGAATCTTATTGGAGGTCGAAAGCTTCCTAAATTTTATAACCTTGATGCTGACAACTACCCGTATGTTGGTGAAGCGTAGAACGCTTTAATTCGGCAAATCCAACTAGCAAATTCAAAGTTGTTTTGATTTACGATATCTGAGATTCCAGCAAGATCTCCAGGACATTTGTACCCTTGCTTCCTCCGTCGGATCCATCGCTTTCTCCTCGTCATGCAATTCTGTGGAGCTCATAATTCTCACGAATGAAAAGACTAGGAGTATTAAGATAACAGAAATAGGCCCCGCGATCTCCCAGAAACTCTTTAAGTCTGTGCCCGTGGAGTCAGATAGATGCATGCCGAAGTAGGAAGTAAAGAAAGAAAGTGGGAGGAAGATGACAGTAACGCCAGTCAAAATGAAAATCGATCGGTTTTGCAATACAGATTTTTTGGCCTCTTTTACCGCCATATCCTGCTGCTTGGTAGCCATATTTTGCTGTTCGACGGCCAGTTCTTGCTGTCCTAACACTCGAAACTGTAGTAAAACATCCAAGTGACGGTCCACTTTACTTTTAAGCGACCTCCAGTGCCCAGTCATGGTTTCGAAGTCCTTTTCAACTATGTCCATCTCAAGCTGTATTAAGCGACAAATTTCCTCCGGTGGGCTGTGGTCGGGGTGAAAATTGATGCGGTGGTTCCCAAAGGGGGGGATACCCCAGATTGTTAGCTCACGCTGAGTCTCCTCGAAGTAATCCAACCCCTCCAGAATGGCCCGCTGTAAATTGAAAATCAACTCCAAATGCTTTCTGTCGACAACAGCATGTTGATTTTTGAGTCTTGCAAAGATTTTGTTTAATCCTCTTTCAGGGCCATCTTGCATCATCTCATCATTCTCAATCGAGACTCGTGCAAGAGTGTAAAAGAGGAAGGCGCAGTCAGGGTTCTGTCGCAACGGATCTTCTTTTCGGAGCAATCTATTGGCAATGGCTTTGAGAAGTCTAGGTGTGCCGCAGCTCAATAGGGTATGTTCTCTATAGAACTCATGCCTCTCGACATTATCATCCCAGCAACCATAGTTATAAACTTTCTCCTTATCTGCGAGCCGGTGGAGCTCGCGGAGACCAGGTCTTGCCTGGTACGCTGCGTTTTGGAGCGACTCGATTGCATCGATGTAAGAGAGACCATATCCTAGTTCATTCTGATTTGCACGCTGCAACTCCTTGGACAGACGTGGACGACTACTCAAATAATCTAGGAGAAGGTCGCAAGGTTCCGAACTTAGCCACGTCTGTGGGTTGACACGAAGCCCCAGATATTCTGGACATCCAGGAACTTCTCGGTGATATTTTCCGATTTTCTTATAATCTATAGAAATTTCGTCAGCACTTAAGTAGATAAAGCGTTGCTATATGAGTTTCATACTAGGAATAAACTCAGCTTCGAGAGGCGGTCGACCTGCATGTCTATCAAGCTCCGCAAGTCGTTTCTGAAGGAGCACGATTGGAGATTTCTCAAACATTGCTGGATCAGTTCCCCATTGTGCAAACCGGACATCGGAGCCCCAAAAGCTACCTATCTTGTGGTACTCGGCATAAATCCATCGAACGCGGTTAACGAAATCTCTTGGTTGTAAGATATGTTCCGATAAAAGGACTTCTTCCAAGGTAAACTCTGATGCGCGACACGAATTCTCCGAAAATTCGATGATCACCACACGCGATTCTTCTATTCTTGGAAAGCACTCGGCTGTTAGCGCCAAAATTTCGTTGTCCGTAGGCTCCGCTTGGATGAGCTCTTGAGATCCGAAAGAGTTTCTGCGTATATCATCGAAGAAAGAAGTAGTATTTGCAGTTCTCCCGCTGTTCTCTTTGGAGGAATTCCAGTTCTTGAGCCTTTATATGATATCTAAGTTAGCATTTATTTTTAAGTCTTCATGAAACTTGGATTGGATTAAGCAAATCTACCTTCTTAGCTTCTCAACAACCTCAGATGCGGTGTCGCGCCGTCGCTTTCGATAATCACCGTCGATAAATCTTAGCCAGTTTACTCTCCGATCAGCTTGGTCCAATGCGCCGCAGGTGCTATTTCTCCGCTTCATGATCTGTCTCTGGGATGTACCGGCCGACTCGGATCTTCCACAACTGTCTCCTACGTATGATGACTCCTGAAATATGCTCAAATCATCTGCAGACTTTACACTTCGTAGCGCAGGAATAGGTTTGTCAAATGGTGGAGGCAGCTGCTTCCTCCAGCTGAATACTCTCGCTGGCCGCATAATGATATCCTGGCTGGTAAGAAAAGAACGGGATATGTAAATTTAAGAATGAAATCTGAAAGTCGAATGGCACATTAATATGTATGGTAATCATGCAATATGAAAAACGAAGACCGGCGGTCACTGATCTTCTTTTCAGTCCTGACAGAAGTGAAGATAAAATACTCCGATTGTATAGTACTAAGTACTGTATGATATTCAAACAAACAAAGCATGTTTCAGCCCATGCATCAAACGCCTACGACCCTAGGAGCCCATGCAAGTCATCCATTTCAGGGCATGCATCTCTGAAAGAATCAGGCAGTTTTGGTACAAGACAAGGCCAATCAATTTGGATCTCCAAATAATGCACGTGGTGAAGCAAGGCTGAAGGTGATAGAGCTCACACTTGTGGAACAATTCCACCCTTTAAGCAAGAAATTTATACCAGGAAACACCTGCCTAAACCTTCTGTAAATAATTGCTCTCCCTTGAGCTATCCCGAAACTCGCCTAATAGTGAATCTCATGGCACATGAAAGACCAGCGGTCTTCTTAGGCTCCACTGGCGGACAAGGCCGATCAGTCGCGAATTCACTTCTCCAAACCAGCAACTACACAATCTGAGACCTCACACGAGATACAAAGAAAAATTCCCCACTAGAAGTCACGAGAAAGGAGTTGAAGTAGTAGAAGGGGAGTCGGATAACCCACATAGTCCAACTACCGCCTTCGCTGCTGTGAAAGTGATTTTTTCTGTCAAAGGTGGTCAATGGTGATACAAATCTAACGGTAACACCGGGTACGAATATTGTTAACGCAGCAGCTGCTGTTCCGCCCCTGGAAAAGTTCCTCTGGTCCACGCTACCATCGGCGTCGACGGTATCTAACGGAAAAATCACCATGGACGGCAAGGCGCAAGTGGACGAGTATATCATCAATACTCATCCGGCACTGGCACAGAAAACAGCAATCTCCGAACTTCGCATTAAACTCTCTTGCGAGTGCCGGAAAGTATGTCTGGGTGCAGCCGGTAAACAAGAAAACAATTGTGCCCATGGTGGGAGATCACAACACCAATATCGGACTGGTGGTGGAAAGGATATTGGCGAAACCAGAGTTGTGTGTGCCCAGATCGTATGTCTTTGCTGTCACGGATTGGCTGGAAACTGGCGAATTATTCCGACTATGGGCCAAGCTTGTGGCGAAGAAGCTCGGAAGGGAAATCAATGCGATCTACGTGTGTGCAGAGTGACTTGGAGACAGTCGATCAACTATGGCCTGGATTAGGAGGTGAAATGGGCTTGATGTTGAAGGTTTTGGAACGACTGGGAAAAGAGGCTTGGTCAAAAATGGATGCAAAGATTGTGATGATGAAGGACTTGGGCTTGAAAGTAGGTGAAGCAGAAGGCGACTTGGTGAGCAGAGAAATGGCGCTTCGCGAACTGATCGCGAACGATATTTCACTTGGAAAATCAATCTAGTCAATATTGTAAGCCTTTGAGCAGGAGTTTCTTGGTTTTTATGGCGTAGGGATCTCCTAGGCTTAGGACTAGTCTAAATCAAAAGATTCTGTACATATATCTCCTCTGAAGTGTTTCTTTTTTATAGACATTACATAAGCCAAGCCACCTCTGTTGTGTCAACCACTTTCGAACATCAAACCTCTATAGTATTGTATAATCACCTCTGAATATACTCGGGTATAGCTCAGCTTAGGAAAGTAGTATTTTGGAATCCAAGACGAGAGTAATATATCTACCCACAACCGTAGACTAGATCCAATTGAAAAAATAACAGCTCTCATCTAAAGTCTTTCGCACCAGACTCATAAACCGCCGTAATCACTTTAGACAACAAGAAAACACCGGCTGGTATGTATTAGATGAAAGCTTTTTTTTAACTAAAATAAACAAAGATTAAAGATTATCATTCAACATATATAAAACGAGGGTACTTTGATAATAAACAAACTTCGAACAATGGCAGTATGTATCCTAAACACACTAGACAAGAATGCAAACCCCCGGATCCAATGCAGAAAACCAAAGTGCATATCCTCTATATCTCAGACGAGAAGCACTAACAAGTCAATGCAGAAATGGAGTCTTGAACACATTACGAGTAAACAAGAGTGACTTAGATATGGATATCAGAAACTGAGTTATCTGATCCGATGAGTAGGTATCGAATAGAATAGTGAAACTGAGAACTTCAAGTAGACAATAGAATGTATGCATCTCAAGTTTACGAAAATAGACATCACAATAGCAGCACGAAACCTCACTATGAATATTCGCCTGCTGGTTCACTCGAACCCATCTACCTACCTCTCGCACTCCATTATTCTCCCAGTAATCGTATATCCGGTCATTCCTATAGACGTCAACCCAGCAATGAAGTGACTCCTAACCGCAAAGTTACCATTTCACCGAGGTAAGACATAAACCCATTCGTGCTAATGACAAGCCCAAGAATCTGAAGCCTCAGATCGAGTTTTTATACACCTAAGCGCAGTATTTGTCTCCTCGTCGGAAACCAGGTCCCCAATTACCGATCCATCGTCATAGTACTATCGTCGTATGCCACATACTGTATACGAACAAATCCCTCATCCCTCCTACGTCTCCCAGGATATTCCCTTTACATCTCTCAGAATCACGTGATAAATCGAATCTCCATCTGCCGATGAATCTAGAAGGGGGGGAGCGGGTCCTCGTCAGCCCTGTGGAGTATCTTGAAGCCTAGAATGTTTTGTTTCGTCATTGTTAGATGAGAAGACGTGAATGTGGCGTGTGTGGGTTTAGAGTTTTCACATTTCCGGAGATTTCTGTACTCTGTGCTTCGTGATGCATGCGATGTGGCGTTTTGGCTGTCAATCGTGGTGGATCTATAAGGGGACATTGAGGTGACGGGAGTCTAGAGTTGCGTTGTCTCCAAAAAGGGTCAGAAAGTACGTATGTACAGGAATAGATCTTGACAATCAAACCTCTCAACTTTCAAAACGTGAAAACCGAATGATTTCATGAGTAATGTGATAAATTTGAGTAGTAATAGTAACAGCAACTTGACTAAAAGCTGCGAAAGGATTACCTTTCCATTTGAAGTTCGAAATTGCATTGAAATGTATGAGTGAACTCGGCAGATGTCGTGCATCGTAAGATGGAGTACCAGCTCATCCGCATATGCTGTGAGTAATGTCCCCGCGTACCCAAACTGGTTTAAATATGTAACTTATCATATTTGAGTGAGTATATTTTCAACGATCTATCAAGCACTTACCTACTTGGGTAGATCCTTTATCTTCTTCATCTATTCTTTCATTTGGCAATTCGAGCTGAACACTGGTCAAGCTTATCCCAATATGAAACACTATGAATCTGCAGCCGTCTGTCTAACGTATGACAAACTGATGAGCTGAGTTGTTGTTCATCCAGCCCTATGGATCAATCAACCCCCACAATTTAAAGCAAGCCAAACCTCAACGTTGTGCACATCAGTTTTTTTTCCCTCCATTTTTTCATCCCGCTTTCTCCACAATATGGAAACCACCACCACCACCACCACCACCACCTATTGAGTACACGAATGTATGATGAAGATCCTGGCGGATCACTTGCTCACGCCAGCCCCAGACAATCTGAGCACATAATATGATACCGAAAGTGCGCGCAATGCGCATGTATGCAGGTGGGTGAGTTATGTTTCACCAGGCAGGCAGGAACATATGTGACATTTCGCACAACGAGGATTTCAACTTTGAAGATATCAATGTGAAAGAGAATTGAAGTTTATCATTTGTTGTAGAATATGAAGATCTTAGAAATGGTTCCACAATGCCGCGTGCGTGTTGTCGTTCATCGTCCACTAGTTCTATTTCGGTGTGAGTCTGACCGGAAGACGAAACCACAATTGCCATTTCCAGAATAATCAGTCTAGTCAGTCATGAAGATCTAGAAGGTCTAGAGCTATATGGTATCGGCAATATATATTATTTTCAGACTAATGATTAGTAAAAGCGGAAACTTTGATTAATTAGTGTGACCATATCAACTTCTGAAACACGGATATAATAATAACCAATCAGAGTAACACATGTATGTACGTACCACCGTCCACGATAAAAATGTTTGCTTTGAAAAGATTTTTTTTTCTTTTCTGATCGGTCATAATAATAATTCATAAAGGAACTTTGTGTGTGGAATAATGACTTCCCCACGAGTATCTTAGAGTTAAGCCAATGCCAATGCATTAGACAAAAGATGTAAGGATGTAAGGATGTAAGATATTGGAGTCTCGAGAATGTAAACTTTGATGCCTTGACCAAATCGTGGAACGTGGAAAGGATGTGGAAAGGATGTGGGAAGGATGCTTGTAGCTGCAAATAATGCAACCAGTCAGTTACTGTCAGTAAGATTTCCCATCACAACTTCTAATACACATTATTGAATCAACATCATTGATAGGTGCTTCCAAACGTAATGATCAATGAGTAATGAGTCAATACCTACCGATTCCAGCAGTACCAAAAAGGAAAGACAAGGAAGGAAAAATATAGATATAGCAAAACGTTTAGCAACCCGTGAAACAATACCGCGTACGGAGTACTCCATACTCCGTACAACCGTTCTGTAAGCACCGACCAGGGATGACGGTGGTGGCTGCAGCTTTCCATGTCGTTGTGCCTGCATGGTTTTTTGACTTTGGCTTTTGCTTATTCCGAGTGGTTGTGGTGGTACAGATTGAGGGGAACCTTGGGGGGAGGGTCAAACCTAGGATAAAGTCACCGGAAGAGAAATGTCAAGTATGGAAGTGGACTTATTAGTGGAGAGAAGAAAATTTTTATGACAAGGACGAGGACGAGGGATGGTGGTCTCGAATGCAGCGTTGCATATGCAGTGGCGGTAGACAATGGAACCCTCAGGGTGTATGGGAAGTGGAGAGAGAGGTATGAAGGTTTGTTTGGTTACACCTACTGTATAAAACTGCGATCGATGATATGCTTCAAGTCATGAAGCCATGAGGGAATAAATCCTTTTGACTGTATGGATGGATGCGGAGAGGAAGGGGGGGAAGGAAGGGGAAGGGGAAGGGGAAGGTTCAAAGCCTCAAAACACGGAGAATTTGATTGGATCTACCATGGCCTCATGGGGGGGGACTTCAGGAAGTGGAGAAACCCTCGCTCCCTCCCTCCCTCCCTTTTGTTTTTGAGTGGAGCGATTACCGGTATCTCTTGAGTTAAGTACTACTTACCTAGAAGGTAAGCCGCGAGACTCGAGAGCAATTGAGGAAATCCGAGAATCCTATAAAGTGGAGAGAATCAGCCATCGAGTGGGGGTACCACGGCCACGGCCTTGAAATCCGGGCAATACGTACCAGGTATTTTAAAGAGAATTTGTCCAGGTGGACTTCAAAGGGCATAGTACGTAGTCCAGCGGATACGAGATATCATTCTAGAATCTGATCCAAATTCTACTGTTTGTATCACATTAACCAGTCAGATCTTAATAAACAGACACACTTGTGTAACAGTCAATACTAATCAACTAATCACACAAGGGCTTGGTATAGAAAGCGAAAACTTAGGTAGGTACTTACTACTTAGTACTACGGAGTAACGAATGCTATGCTTATAGCTTTGATGTGTTGTAACAACTTACAAGAGGGCAAAATGTCAAAGGGCCTTTGAGAAAAAAGGCCAGAACAACAGAACTGTTGGAAAAATGTATTAATCAATTTTATAAGCCAACTACCCTTACCCTGAATGATGCCAAGGTGATGAGTTTTGTGGGTTAGGTTAGGCTTTGAAACTCAATGTTAGAGAGTACCGGTACAGGTACGAAGTAAGCTTGATGATGATGATGCAATTTGAGGAAGAGTTGATATAATAATAATAAAAATACAAATTTATTCATCTACCGGTGCCCGAGTATTAGTTCCTATAATTATTGACCATCTACGAAGTAGTAGACTAGTACTTATATATCTTCTCATACTGCATCATTCAATGTCTAAATTGTATCATTCCTTCCAACATTAAAAAGTAACAATTCACTTGGAAAGTTATAAGTTATAAGTTATAAGATCAACATCAACATCAACATCAACATCAATATCAACCTACATCTATTTCTACAGAAATCCATTCCCTCAAACTCAGAATCACGGAATCCAACAGTTCAAAGTTGTCGACTAAGAGCAACCACGCCATTCATCGATTGCACCTTAGCGGTCAAGAAACCTAGACGTGTCTAAAGAGAACGCATTGTACACTTACAGAACCCTAAAATAGGTAGTGGCACTGTGGAATCAAGACAAAACGTTTGTGCGTATGTACAGTGGATTAAATGGTACATCCATCGTACATGGGACAGCTAGAGCAGCAGTAACTGGTGCAGTGGTGTACAAACAATCAAGCATACCTAGCATCAAAGCTGGCCAGACACCAATCTACTTTGTTACAGTTATCCAGTTATCCAGTTCTACACGTCAAGCCCATCACCGATTAGCTTATACGATCTCAAAGCTCAACCATTATCATCCCGTCATTATACCATACCATTGTTAGACAACAAAGAATCTCCGGATTAGTTCTTTCGTCTTATCAGGAAATATACGTTCGAAAGAATCCATCTAGTCATACTTTATTATCTTCCCCTGAATTCAATAATAGTCTCGACAATCCTTTTCAACCATTCCAAAGCTTGCTCCTGCAGAGTCCTGCTCCTTTTCTTCTTTCTTTGACTACCGAGACCGAGACCGCACAAGGTTCAACAAAGAGATCAAGAAAGATCATCCAAGACTTATTACTAAAACCATACGGAATCAAGTTCGGTTGATCGATAAGATCTTCCCTTTCCCTTTCTTTCAAGGGTCTCCAAACACCGCTCACGAAGCAAGAATCGAGAACCGACGTCAAACCAACAATCCTATTGGGTGGTCAGCGTTTACGAGGGCGAGGGGGTACAAACCAAACGACATTCTATTCTCTATTCATGAGAATTCTCACCTCTTTTTAAAACCTCCCNCCCCCCCTCTTCATCTTACTTTCAATCTTCTTCTCGACCATTCGATATTGATCATTTGAATCCGTTGTCGTAAAGAAAGGAATTGATAAATCATATCAATCCCCCCCCTTCCCCCCCAGGTCCCACAGGATTTATTTCACACAACATATCCTCCGACATTGGTCAATTCAAATGCCAACATAGCAACATAGCAACATAGCAACATAGCAACTCAACTCAAATTGTTATTCGATCATAACTTGCATCTCGTTGCAGTTGCACTGGTAGTTGCAGCTTATTGCATACTATAGTACTTTTGTACCTAGCTTTATTAGATTGTGTTTCTCCCGTATCCTATCGCAACATTTCTCACACATCCCACCCTCCGATCTCGCCAATAATTTCTCAAGGAGTCATACCGATACATCAATACTCCGTACATCCACTCTCTCTTATCTGGACAATAAGTATCACGACTTGAGAAACTTTTTTCAATCGCCAATAGAGATAAAAAATAAAAGAATTTTAATCCTTGATTCTAATCCTTTTGATCATTTATCATATCATCATCATCGTCATCATCATCAATATCAATATCACACCTCCAACATCCATTACTCAGCTGGACAGATTCCAATTCACCATCACGAGAAACATTCACAAGACCCGAGGTCAGAACTATTAGCTACCTACCTAGTACCTACCCCCACGAGATAAAGTACCCGGTATACCCAGAACATATTTTATATTTTCCTACCATACCATCATACTTTTGATTCAACAATACATATAGGAGATCTTGTACGACTTTCTACCTTTCAATATTCTATATTCTATATTCTATATTCTATATACTTCAAGGATTGCCTAGATATACTAAAAGGAAGACTTTACCTTCCTAATCGCCTAATCGCCATAATGGCACATTCAACAAGACCAACCGTCTCTCGAACCCAGACTGCACCCGCACTTGCTCTATCCCCAAAATCGAGCTCGGAGAAGAGGACACATCATGCACGCAGAAAGTCTGGAAAGGAGTATGCTGTAGTGGCAGAAAAGAAAAGTAGTCGGCCTACAACTCTACACAGAAGGGTAACACCACAAGTTGTTCCGAAGGCTGGCAAAAGTAAAGAGAGGGAAGGACAACACGTGGAGAAGGACAATGGGGAGAGCTTTCCACAGTTCTGGTGAGTTTTTATCAAACGCGGGGTGCATATGGTGGCTGAATCGAAACTGACCAATTACCACAGTATGACGTGCGAAAAGCAATTTACACCACCCAACAATACCTTTCTCTACTGTTCAGAACAGTGAGTATCACCTAATATTCTTGGATAGTCATGCAGAAATAACTAACATCATTAATAGATGCCGTCTTCATGATCAAGCCCCTACATATACTTCTCGATCAAACCCATATGCGACGGCCCCAAATTCTCCACCGTTGACCCCTTTCATGTCAAGCGCAGCTTTATATTCCCCCGAAGAACCTCGAGACATCGTACCTCGCCTTTCCCCCACACAATCTCGACCTCGGTCATACTTCAACTCATCACCATATCCCACTGATTTCTCGGACTCCTACCAAGCATCATCCAAATCTCTTCCAGCATCTCACTCCTCTGCTTCATCGCAAGCCGATACACATTCGTCGAGTGCCTTGGAAAGTTTGAGAGGGTTAGCCTCAGCTCTCCCTAGAACACATCATACCCAAGAACTAGAATCCCCCCAAACTACGGCGCTCTCCAGGACTTCGTCGCAAGTCTGGAATTATATGTCATTTACAAGCAGAACTACAACACCTACACCCCTCGCCACACCCGGAAACTCATACTCCAACAGCGGTGCCAACTATTCTGCCCGTCGAAGTCGAGAAGATTTATATTCTTTCGGGAACGGTCAAACATATACCAACACCGGAGGTATGGGCATGGATCGTCCATTGCCACCCCGAAGTGGACCAGGTGGTTACGGACATCGACCTAGGAGTATCGATCTCGTCACGCCATATACACCTGGTATTTGAACTAGACAGAAGCAAACAAAGCTCCAAGGAGTGCGTGTTACAGATTATTTTCAGTTATTATAATTATTTGAATTTCCAAGCATCGCGAGCATTGCGCTACCTGGTATATAGATACAGCGAGAATTGGGATCGGGATGGCATATGGACAATAGCATTGGTTTGGGATTCGACATGTGCGTGCGAGCATCATAAATAGCTAGCAAGGTGGTGAAGGAGTTAATCGTGAATTTTCAAAAGATATGAGGGGATTGGGACTCGGAGGATATGTATTATGCATTATGAATACATGGGACAAGATAGAGTAAGCGATGCCTTTCTATCGCTTAGTTAATAGCAATATATACACCTCTCACATATATATTTGATGTTTCGTCGTAGCTCGTGAGATGTGTATTGGTTGATTCTCGAGGGGTTATTTGATTCTTAATTGTTTTGGGCTATCTTGCCCTGTCTCGTGAAATGATATTTCGTCAGTGTCTTATCCCAAATTCAATACAGACAGCTCGTGAAATTTCCGGGTATTCCATTCTCGCTCATCCTATCTTATAAGATAACCTACGCACATTCCGCAACTCGTCTCAGTGCCTGTTGTATAAGTCCTTACAACCCAAATATTTACAAACATTACAGCTGATTATATTCTCTCTCTTCTCCTCACATGAGAATCAACTCACTCTCTATTTCTTTTTTCTTTTGTAAACAAATCCTCAGCTCGTCCCTTCCCTCACGTTCCTCGCACGAAAGCACGTGCCGGAACCACCTGATCCGATGTAATCTTATATTCGAGATGGTGGGGTGCACCAGTTTCGGGTTGAAATTGAAATTCGTCTCGAGCTATACTTTAACTTGGACTTTGAAATACTTTCGTGTTTGCGTCGATTTCCGTGGTGATCGTATCTCGAGCTAGGTTGAGTGAAAGTATATTGGGTAAATATAGGTATTTGGTACTTGGATTCTGGAAGGGTGCGAAAGTTCTCACTTGATTCGAACATCGGCTTCAAATTCTGCAACTGGCACGACCGAGGTCGTTGACGAAAGTATCGGGGACACGGGATATTACCGTTTTCGAGATATAAGCTGGGCGCGATGGAGGAATTTAAGACGAATGATGGGGTTACGATTAAATATATCGATACGGATCCGAGGGG
Source organism: Myriosclerotinia scirpicola (assembly GCA_002162505.1). Lineage (NCBI taxonomy): Eukaryota > Fungi > Ascomycota > Leotiomycetes > Helotiales > Sclerotiniaceae > Myriosclerotinia > Myriosclerotinia scirpicola. Next base: position 1,032,140 of record NGKG01000009.1, on the reverse strand, counting down.
TGATGCATATCCAGAGGATCCATGGCTAATCCTCGTGAGTGATTTTCGCTTTATCTTCAATCCATATATATGTCTGTTGTGTGATATCAAGTCATCGAAACATATTCCATCTCAGACTCACGATTGTAAAGCCAATGAAGAGGTTAGTGTGTAAGAGTATAGCTAACCAAATGCAAAGCTACACGGGTTCACGGGTTCATCTTCCGTCTGGCAACGGAACATCCGTGACTTATCTGCAAAATACCGCGTTATCGCACCAGATCTCAGAGGCCATGGAGCGAGTGATAAACCAAAGCATGGATATCATGTTAGTCGTCTCGCAATGGATTTGCATGAACTTATGCAGCACGTCAACAAGTCAACAGCTTACTGGCACACTTCTCCCCGTTTTGACACATTCCACGCTATCGGCGGTAGCCTTGGGTGTGCCATCTTGTGGAGTTATGCGGAACTCTTTGGGACATCTCGCTTGAAGAAATTGGTATTTGTGGATCAAAGCCCGTTGCAGAATTCTACTTTGGATGGATGGGATAGCCGATTTTGTAACCGTGGTATGAATAATCCATGGGCGATTGCTTCTCTCCAGAAAACTCTCGAGTTGGCACCTGAACTTGCGCATAGAGGAACGATTGCTGCTTGCTTGGGATATCGATATGCACCTGTTGCATCCGAGAAAGAAGCCAAGACGCAGAGGGAAATGGAGGAGGACGAGGAGTTTTTCTTGAGCGAGGCGCTGAAGGGAGATGGAAGGTGGTTGGGGAAATTAATGGAAGATCATACATCTAAAGATTGGAGGGATAGTATTCGTGCTTCTTTTGGGCCCGGGAGCGGCAGTGCGACGGAGATTTTAGCAGTGGGAAGTAGTAGAAGTGGATGTTTCCCTGCGGAAGGGGTGCTAAAGATTGTGGATCTTGTGAATGGCGGAGACGGGGATGAAGCCAAGGGAAAGAGCAAGGGGACGGCAACGCCGGGGAAGGCACGAGGGGTAGTAGTGGATTGGGGTGGCCATTGGTGCTATTGGGAGAACCCGGAGATGTTTAACCAATTGGTTTTGGAATTTTTGAGCCGGGATTGAGGGCTGGTTTAGCAAGTGCCGAGTGAGCTTTGAAGAAGGAAAGAAGCATGTAGTATATGGCAAGAAGGGAAGGGAAGGAGCAGACAATAGGTATACCATATTCGGAAAAATCACATCTCTACTCAACTCAATGTCGCGAACAAATACCACAAGTGCAACACCCCCAAATATCAATCCAATCCAACAGCGAATCGCCAGTCTACTGCTGGGTATATATATCAAATAAATACCTACGTCTTCCTACTCCTTCGATTCTTCCTGTTGGGATCCAGTTACATCTCTACTCAACTCAATATCGCGAATAAATCCAATAAGTGCAATCCATGGATACCCTTAAACATCTATTCGATTCGATTCCATTCAATTCAATAACCAATGACCAATGACCAATGACCAATAACCAATAACCAATCAAAACCATTCCATCCTGCCATCCTATCTGTTTTAATAGCGTTATATCACATCACTAGCGTATACGCTAGCATCTCAGCGTATGTACTAGGTACGTACTCCCAAGTTGTACATACCTACCTACCTACCTACCTTCTTTACCAAGCAAGCAAGCACTTTGTAAATTCTGTAAATCAAACCAAAAAAGAAAAAGAAAAAAATAAGAAAAGAAAACGAGAACGAGAACCAAAAAGAAAAGAAAACGAGAAGGGATGAATTATGAAGACTACAATTCACTATACTCATTATAATTATAATTATAATTATAATACCAAAAGTACCAAAAGTACTAAAAGTCTCTCTACTTTCTTGGGGAAAATGCCGATGCGGTGATGAAATTGGTTGGTGATTTCATTTATTTGTTTATTTATTTACTTGCTTGCTGTATTTATGGTGCTGTGGTATCTATGTAGATATCTTCCAAGTTCTTATAATTTGAAAGTTGAAAGTCTTTTGGCTTAAGGAAAGGAAGATTGGAAGATTGGAAGATTGGAAGATTGGAAGATTGGAAGATTGGAAGATTGGAAGATTGGAAGATTGGAAGATTGGAAGATTGGAAGATTGGAAGATTGGAAGATTGGAAGATTGGAAGATAGCTATTCAATGTATGTATGTTTGAAATCAATCTGGTCTTTCGAATGATCTTAATATTACCTAGGTAGGTAGGTAGCAACCGAGTAGATTTCATTCATTCGTTGATTCATTGATTCGTTGATTAACAATATGCTAGCTATGGTTATGGTTATGTTATAGTGATGGTTATGCAGCCATCCATCCATCCATCCATCGATGTAATGTAGAAGCGGGAGAGCAACTCACAGTCTCACAGTCTCACAGCAATGCGCATATCCTTTCGACACCTGCACTCTCTCAACGGAATCTTTAGACTTCAGCTCATGCCGCCGCCGTCGGCTCGATCTTTCGCTCTGAAGGGTGCTACTATCGATAATATCCCGGCTCCTATTTTTTCCGCAGTTGATTTTTTGGGTTGTTTCTGGTGCGCTGAATCGGATTAGATGGGGCTTTGTTGTGTGGGTTTGATGGGTTTGGTTTGATACGGGTAGGGTAGGGTAGGGTTGGGGTGGAGTGGAGTTTGTTGGGTTTTCTTACTTTATAGGATTAGGATTAGGATTAGGATAATTAGTTTTAAGGTATGGATGGATGGATGGGTACGAAGTATATATAGGCGCGTTAGTGGGAATACTCCTTCCTCGCTATTGGGGGATTCTTGGTTTGTTATTAGAAAAATGATTTGGTATGAAGGTGCAATTAATAAAAAGAGATATTGTGGGGTTTGTAGATACTTAAGGAGTGGATAGGATATAGTTCTGATGCGACTATTAGTGTGTTTTTGGGGGGAAGGGGGGGGGATCGGCTATCATAACTATCATGACTGCTATTGTACATGATCAATACAGATATTGCATCATTACGGCAAGCTCGCGCGTTCTTCCGCCTCTAGAATACTTTAGTTACTCAATGGTGCAGTAATCATCATCATTGTCTTGGTCCTCGGTATGTTAGTTTTCTTACACTGCAATTCTAAATTATGAAAACTAAACATAGATAGCAATGTTCCGAAATCACCTCTCGACTTTCGCAATCTTTGTAAAGGAGATGGATGAGTGGAAGAAGGGAAATAGTCCGGTCGTATGATTTGGTTAGACGATTTTTGGAGCTAGGAGCCTTGGCAATAGCGCTTAATTATAGGGGGAAACACTCGTGGTGGAGGTCGTATACTGATTAAGAGAACATGAAGATGCTTAACTGGAATGTAAATACTATAATCCCTCATTACCGCTATTGTAATCTCGATTTTGAAATCTGAGTTCGAGTATACCGAGTATATCCAATATTCCGGATGAAGGAGAGCGTATAGGATGGAGCTGTATGGATAAGTAAAGAGGATAGATTAAGAACCTACTAGTACTAGGATGAAATATCTTAATCTAGTGAAGTTGTATGACCGAATTACTACTAGTCAGTACCCTGAGCCTACACACTCTCTCATTCATCTGATATCTTGAAGTCTTTTTCAATTCTCCAAAGAATCCTCCAACTTTTTTTTCTTCGTTCCTCTCCTGTCTGTCCCTCAAATTTCATAATTTCTACCACACGCTAACATGAATAAGCCACTAAAAACATACTAGAACATTCATCACTCGAACCATGGCACTTGCCACCATCTCCATCACCGTCATCGTTATCACAAGTTTTCTTGTAGGTATTTTCCTCACCTATGCAGTGGTGAAAATGAGACGAAATCTTCGCAAGGACAATTTGGTAGAGATTGAACCAGTTCCCCGAAAGGACAATTCGGTACAAAGCAGATCAGCTTTCCACCAGAAACATTACGCGTGTTTTTACCACCTTGAATACGGTAACATGAATCATGATTTGCGACTGCTGACGAGCTTTCTACTATGCGCGACACGCCATTTGGAAACAAGAAATCTGAGGATGTGGAGAGAGAAGTAGAGATTGGTTGATGGGATGGCAGAAATTGGTAAGATTAACCTGAAGGCAATATCAGAGGAAAAGACAATGCCGAAAGATTGCTGTTATCATAGGTGGACTTAGTACTTACGAACAGGGGAAAAGGTTGGACGAAATAGGCAGCGAGCCTAGGAGAAAGTTGGAGGCTGGGGTTAACATGTTCTGATCTGTGTGAGAGGGAGAAAATAGATTATGGCGTTGCGCCAATCCATAAGTTGAGAATAATTGTTTACATTTTGAAATTTGAAACCTCAGGTTTGATCTCAAAGACTGCCAACCGGTAAGATTACTTCTTCAGGGTCTAAAAAATACCATACTAAGGCAGCCCTGGAGATTCAAAACAGATTTAGCAATCCGGATTTTATTAAGCACGAAAGGAATTTCAAATTTTTGTCAAATCGATAGTATGACAATATTCCGGATTGCAGTCCGAAATCAACAGACTCTGAATCATTACATATATTCCAAGTATTCAATTCAGTTAAAGCATCCAGTTTACTTAAAGCATTAGATCACACTCAAGCATTGAAAACCTTCACATTAAATCTTCTAGCCCCCCCTTCATTCGATAATCTTGAAACCGCTACCTCGATACCTTTCCTCCAAACTCAAACAAATATCATGTGCCTTCTCTCCAGCATTGACTCTCCTAATGTAATCGTGGCTCTGTTTTTCCATATCTACCCACTGTTCATAGATCCTCCTATCTTCACAGCAATTCTTCGGCGTTATCTGTTCCAATGATGCTATATCCATGTTAAGAATCACATCAAACTTCTCAATTTATCTTATCAGCCAATTTCTGGCCTCTTCTCCTCGCTTGAACTTCAATTCCTCCCACCACATGAAACCTCGGACAGAAAAAAAATCACCGCCTGAAGTGACAATGTGATCCTTTGCGGCTACCAGGGCAAAAACAACGAAATTTGACCCTAAGATCCGGACGCGTGCTCCAAGTAATAATACATTGCAGAACTCATGATACGGAAATGGTATGGTATTTGAAGAGTTTGTATTCTAGAGTGAGTTTCCGATCAAAAGCAACTCCTTTAGGAATCCGAAGCCTAGACTAGGACCCCAGCCAAGATGATCGGGCTACACACGAAATCCAAAGATTCAATTCAGACTAGTAAACTTACTAAACCCAATCTTTCACCATCAATCCCCGAAGAAGATTGGTCTTTTGAATGGATTTATTATTTCAAAAGATTTCAATCTTCTGAATGAATTCAACGATCAACATCCTCTTATTTTCGGATCGCAGTCCGGACTTTTGGATACTCTCTATGGGGCGTATAAGTGACCGAAGGTCTCAAGAACTTTCTTAGACACCTTCGTTTCTAGAATTCCCTACTCCAATTTTCTTCATAACTAATGAATCGATTTTGGCAATGTCAATGATGAAGTTGTCCAAGTGCAGCAGAAATACAGAGATACAGGTGAACTTTGTCGTCGTCAGCTTCCATTACGTTACCCCACACGTGACCCCCACATTTCTCCAACCTCACCTCCTTTTCCTTTCTCCCGCCAAGCCCGCCACACACATACATCACAATCCAACAAAATGCTCCTCTACGCCTTTGCACTTATACCCTTCTACGTTCTCGTATGGGTGCCTCTCTCTCAAATATTCTTTGGTCGTCAATCTTCGCTAGATGAACCTCTTGATTTAAACTCTACTCTTATTGCTAGTGATGAACCCCTATACTGCCCGGAAGATAGTTACAAGACATACCTCATTAGCCGGGAACCGCTTATGATATATATCGAGGGATTCTTGAAGGCGAATGAAAGTAGACATTTGGTTGATGTTAGGTGAGTTGCTTTTACCCGGATGGGAATATGAATACTTATGGATGGGAATAGTGAGCCGCTTTATGAACCATCCACCATTTCTCATGGTCAGGAAACTACAATTGATATCTCGGTTCGTCATTCTGAGGTAGCTTTGTTGGAGAGAGATGAGGTCGTTAGGTGTATTGAGCATAGGGCGAGAGCATTTCAGGGATGGAGGGGAGAGATGGGGATTGAGAAGTTGAGGACGCAGAGGTATGGGGTCGGAGGACATTATGGGATGCATTTGTATGTTTTGATCGATTACTGGAGTATCTTTTTCCTTTCTTTCCTGGTGATATGAGTGTTCACCGAAGATATCATAAGCGCGAAGACTAATCTTGGAAACAGCGATTGGAGTGGAGGCAAACGTGGCGTAGACCGAATAAGTACATTCATGGTCTATGTCGACGTATCCCTTGATATTCAAGGTGGAGGAACGGAATTTCCACGTGTGGTAGGACCGAAGGGGGGGAGATGGAATGAATTTCTTGATACTACCGAAGGCTTGGATCCAAGAAGTGGAAAAAATGTAACGGTGGAAGGAGTAACATTTAAACCGATCAAGGGAAATGCAGTGTTTTGGGAGAATATTGATAGAGATGGGAGAGGATACGAAGAGACCTGGCATGCTGGGTTACCGGTAGAGAAAGGGTGGAAGGTAGGACTGAATATTTGGAGTTATGGGAGGACGATTAGATGAAGTTGATGTGATGGAGGTGAATAGTAAGTGAGGGCGGAATGTTGTGTGTATATTATTGTACAGAAAGAGAGAGAGCAGGTGAATTGAATATATCGGTACGTATGAATAAGGTCATCCGAGATGAGACAATTAAATGAGTATTAGGTTGCCATTGCAGAGAATCAAACTATATATCCCACCCAAGGAGATTGCCATGGTATTTTCAACGTCCTACGGTAATTTTCTTTAGTCTCTTCAGTTTACGGTTCTATTCACCTTTATGACAATTTCTGCTGGCAGACAGGTTCAGGTTTTTAACGTCATACAATAAAAACTGAGCGCGACTCAATTTTCAAAACTAGAATTTCATAAGCGAAGAACCGACCTTGGTCAATCATTCTCGAGGGAACAAATCTATCATCTTCCATCTTGGTCGAGCGGGCAAACAACGCACAACGCAAACACATACACGCACCCACTTCATTTTCAGCATCGGTCTTGCAGGGCAAGTTGCAATAATTGCAAGCTTTTTCTCCGGATCTTAAAATTGAAGATCTACCTGCAATATAAAACGAACTTCGCGCTCGCACCTTACGATATCATCATACCTCCACAACACATACACCGCCAAACCCCAGCAACAACTAGCAACCATGGCCGCCAGCGCCTCCGCCCACTCAAACCTCATAACACTGCACACACACCTCCACACGCTCCTCATAAAATTCTCTCTCGCCCTGCACCTCACC
>NGKG01000009.1:999140-1024638 GCA_002162505.1 Myriosclerotinia scirpicola | reverse complement strand
CCCCCACAAATCGTGCGCCAGGGATTCATGGAAACGGCCGAGAATAGCCCGCCCTTACTAGAGGGACGACGCATGCAAATCATGGTTATCCCGCGCGGAGTCCGGAAAGTAGTGGTGCATTTCCTGGTCTACGATCCTCCGCGTAAAAGCACCAATCCCCCCCTTCCCCATCCCCACCCCGCACAATCCCCCAATCCCAAGAGCACACGCAAACTCTGCAAGAAAGAAAGCATCCACAGACTCAGCAGTGGAAATCCCAAAGCCAGAGATCAAATCACAAATCACAGATTATCCAGTCGACGCTCAAATCCGCATCCTCAGGAGACGGCTCCACATTCAAATTTCGACGGCATGGCAATCGAAGGGGTGGGCAAATCAGCGGGCTCGAGGATACAAGATGGGAGGGAGGCTGATGAGGAGGGGGAATATGTGGTGATGAGGAGAGTGGTTAAGTTACCGAGGAAGGTTTGGTGTGGGAGGAATGTAAGTATTCTTTTCCCTTCACTTTTTGCGGGGTTTGGTCTGAGAGATGGGTTGGGTTGTCTCGTATTAATGATAGTATGGGGTGATGGATGCTAATGTTTTGCCTGTCGGTATAGTGCAAAGATAAGTTTGAACAGCTTTTTATTAGGAGGACTTGAGGCTGGTGGCCGATGTGGATAGGGGAGGGAGGAGAGGCTCGCTATGAGTGCAGCATGGTGTTTGGCAAAGTTAAATTTCTGGTGTGGCTATGGGATAGGTGGTTGATAATGCTTATGAGATTCGTGAGGGTTTGAGGAAGGAAGATACATGGATAAAATCGGAATTATGACTGGATGACTGGATGACTGGATGACTAGATGACTGGGTGACTGGATGAGCGGAGAATCGTATAAATAGAAAATATGAAATGAAAAGGAATGGAATGGAATGAAACAAGTGATTCTTTGTGTATGAGTGCAACTCAGGCTCCTTTTTTCTGTCATTGTATCATGATCTATAGTTGATTCTAGATTCTGCCAAAACGCTGAATCCTTTCGTGCTATGTATATCCATGTGTGTGCAACTCGAGCTCCACACTTATTGCTCCTCCATTTCAATTCCTGAAAGCAGGTTTGCAATATTCCTTCTCCACTACACCGATTGTTCTTTACCCCTACCAAACCAGGTAATTTTCAACCCTCCTCGCCGTTCACATCAGCCTCATCATCACTAACATCCAAAACGTCCTTGCCAGCTCCACGCTGTCTTCCAGCAGATATTCCTGAAGCTGTTAACCACAAAAAGTAATCGCTTCGATGATGATCTAGATGGTGAAAAAATGTATGGAATCTATCATTCTGTTAGTTTGCTTTCCGAGTTCGAAGATATGATGGACTTACTGATTTTCAGTATTCTCTACTCTGAAAATTCTATCATAGATCTCTCTTTGCTTAAACTCATCCATTTTCTCTCTATACTTCTCGAAGTCTAATCTTTCCCTTTCGAAATCCTTTGCAATCTTTTCATTGTAGTTGTGAAAAACCGGGGCTTCTAATAGTAATCCCAAACTGGGGGCTTTTGGTATACTGATTTTGGCAGAGGTATAAGTCTGCTTGATGAGTTCCATTGGCGATGCACATCGTACCACTAATGCTGCCATGGCGACCATTTTTCTGATTTGATGCATCATAAACGACTGCCCATGAACCTTCAGTGAGAGCCATTCGGTATCGTGGATAATGATAGGTTTAGGTCCAATCTTGAAGGATTTGATGTGTCGTTTAGACGAAGGATCATTGTAGTTTTTGAGAATGGTATAGTTGTGGTAGTTGTAAGTTCCGACGTATTGATCAAGTGCTTCTTGTACCCGTTGTCTGCGCGATTCGTGTATGCGGTATGCTTTCTTGGCTTTGATATAGGCTGCTTTTACTTCCTTGACGGCCTTCTCGAGAGGTGTGAGGATTGATTTCGAGATTTCTTGGACAGCGTCTGCTTCTTGTGGCTTGACTTCTTCGTCTTGCATGGTTTCGTCCTTTACTGTTGATTCATCGGTGGTTTCGATGCCTTGCATAGCATCTGGCTCTTCTTTTATGACCTTCGCTGCGGCTTCCGGTTCTTGCTTAATCTCTCCAATTGCGTTAACCTCGACTTTTTCTTCGGCTATGGGCTCCTCATTAGCCACCAATTCGCCTTGAGTTTCTACTTCATTATTTGTTGTAGACTCCTCCTTGACTTTCTCCTTGGTTTCAGCCTCTTCCTTAACATCTGATTTATTCTTCTTGATGTTCTTTCCAATCGGTTCATTGGACTCCTCAGCAGCATGAATAGCTTCCATAACATCTGCTGCCAATTGTGGGTCTAAATTGTCAAGTATTGGTTGTACGAATTCCTTCTCAGCATCTGCCCAGAACGATGCAGCATCTTCTTGAAGTTTATTGAACTTTTCCAAGACACCTTCTTTTTCGGCTGCCTGAAGCAATTCCTTTCCAAGGAAACTCTTAGGATGCGGTGGGATGAATGAATAAGTGGGAATTAAGTATTCATACCACCGAGAGTCGCACATTTGATAACAATTGAAGGATCCTGTGGTTCTTTCGATACCCCAGACTCGAATTTGGTCTGGTAAATGTGAATTGATATTCTCAACGACATTCGGGTCTTCGACGATGAGCTTCAAGGACAAAACGTTACCAGCTGCATGGACACCTTTATCGGTTCGCGCACATCGTACCAAGGCCGACTTCTTCGGATCATTTGCATTGGCTTTCGAAATTGCACCAGCTGCAACAAAAGCCTTGAACATATCACCCTCAATTGTTTTCTCCTTGGTATTAATCTGCAAGCCTTTGTATCCTGTTCCTGCGTAGCCAATCATTACGGCGACTTTATGTTTCGGTTTTCTGACTTCATTCTCAATTTCCTCTTTCGAAAATTCTGTACTGAAAGCTGTTGGCTCCGATTCACCATTATGTACTGTCTTTCTGCGTTTCTCTGCATGATCGTCGTCGGTTCGATCTCTCTTTGGTCCTTGACGACTATGAAAGTTAGATAAATGATGTAGTGAAATTTGCTTGAATTTTCAACTGACTTGTATTCCTTGCGACCCATTTCTGGTTTTCTACCTCCTCTCGAATTCCCTCTTCCACCTCTACCAAATCCTCCCCGCCCCCGCCCTCGTCCTCCTCCACCTCCGCGTTGGCTTCCGGATCGTGCATTTGACTCCATAATTGATGTGGTTATTCGAACTTCGGATAGATATGTCAGTGTATTTTTCACCAATTGAAAAATACGCATGAAATTTTGAAGTTGAAAAAAGAATCAACCTGATGTAGGAAATCTGATATGCGCGCGAATATTTATTTCTGATAATATTTGAATCGATCGCCCTTGGCCCAAGCTTCAAAAATCGGTGTAGCCAATAACATGAAGCCATCAAGGATAACAGGCGGCTTATAGAGTCGCTTACATAATTGATCCTCACCACTTGCAGCACTTCTTCATTCATCTTTTTCAGCCTTACCTACCAATCGATGTCATTCACTTTTTTCCCGTAACAATCACAAAAACCCGTATCAAATTCAAATTCAAATTCAAATTCTTATCATTCAATTGACTGACTCACCTATTGTGAGCCATTCAACCATTCAACCCATTCAATCACCTAATCTCTCAACAATAGATACAAAAGAATCTTCGACTTCGTTGTCTTGAGGATCTATAATTGAACGTCATGGGCATCCTCGACACCTATTGAAATATCTCTTTGTCTTTTCCCTCATCCTCTCTCTAACCCATTTTCTTAAAGTCATCCTCTTAATCCATATTTTACCGTCCTTAAGGCCCGATATTCTTTATTCTTCCAATTCCAGAACTCTTGATCAAATCCTTCAAACCCAACGTTCCGACTATCCATTCGCAGATATGGATCTCGCCCAAATGTTGGTGCGCTCTTGTATGCGCTCGTTTTACGAAACAAAACATATACTTGTCATTGATGCGCTCGTCATTCATTCCGCGTATGTCTTTCTATGAGCGTTTTTGTACCTCGGGAAAGGAACGTTGACATCCTACAGCTTGCGCGATGATGATTTAGCGTACCTGATGAGCATAAATACGAAAGAGCTGCATAAGCTGTGTGGAAAATTGAAGGAGGATAGATTTCTTGCAGTGTATGGCTGATGATCTATTCTGCATTCCTAGCTTCTGCTAAGACGATTTTTTAGACATACGCGCCCAGAGGTCAGAGAAGGCCAGCAACGTCCTATCAATCGAACCTACTATTATATCGACTATCGTGCGACCATCGATGCGATCAAATGGAGAGTCTACCTGATTGATAAAGCGGTTCAAGGAAATACTGTGCCAGATGATGAGAGAAAGGAATATTTTTGCCCTCGATGCAAATCGGAATGGACTATGTTTGAGGTTTTGGACAAGAGAAATCACGAAGGCTTTTTATGTCACAAATGCGATTTTCTTCTGGTACACGACCCCGAAAACAATCGTGGTGGACATGAGCAGTCTACGAAACTTAATGCGCAATTCAAGTTTATCACCGACTTACTCCCAAAAATCGATCAGGTGGTCATCCCTGCGAACTCTTTCGAACAAGCCCTAGCTTCAGCTCGTAAAGTAATTCGAGACGAAGCTAATCCCGGGGCCGAAACCGCGCCTGTCAGTCTTGCCTCAGAGAGACCTACTGCTGTTCGTGGTTTGGATAACGTTGGACCAACGTCTATTTCGGTCACTTTGACGAACGGAGAAGGACCTACAGCTGCAGATATCGCTGCTGAGCAAGCTCGTAAAGAAAAGACGGCTCTTCAGAACGCATTGCCTCAGCATTTCACTCACAGTACTATTACTGGAGAACAAGTCAAGTTTGGTAACCAACCTACGGTCTCTGCTGGTCCAACAGCCGAAATCAACAAAAAGGATATCAAACCTAACACCGAAAGTACGGATGGCGGGACCGAAATTGATGATTACTTTGCGCAACTGAAGGCGGCACAAGCCAAAGAAGCCGAAGAAGAACAAGATGAAGAATACGAAACTGACGACGAGGAAGAAGAAGGTTTCGAGGACGTCATTCCCAATGGCACCACGTCCGGCGCCGCCACTCCAGCTAGCTCAGTCGGAGGCACAGAAGCTAAGCCTAGCGTAACGAGTGGTAGCGGTCTCAGTGGTGTTTTGAAGCATTCGCGAAATGAAAGTGTTTCGGCAAGTGGAACGAGTACAGGTGCAGCAAGTCCGGTGACAGGACCGAATACACCGAATGAGGATAGACCAGCGAAGAGAGTTAGAATCGAAGAACCAGCTCCAGTAGCACCGGTTGTAAAGGATGAAGAGGAGAGCGAAGAGGACATGGAGTTTGAGGACGTTTGATCGCTTAGATTTTTAAATAGGGGTTTCTTATATTATATTGCTTGCATGCGTGATTGGATGGCCATGGAACGTAATGCAATAGGGACGGAGCGTTTGGGTCGTGCTGCATGTCCAACCTGAGCTGGTGGATAGGATGACTGGCTGGCTGCATGGCGTTGGGGATATTTTTCTTTACCCTCTTCTCATTTTCTCCCCACCAAAAAAGGGGGGCATATTGAGGGTGGGCGGGAGACGAGCTTGATTTACTATGGCATATATTCAAGACCAAACCATATCAACGTCAATACTTGAAGGGAAAAAAAATGGTTTGGTACAAGGGTCGTGGGGCTTCCAGATTCGTAAAAGAGATTCGTTCGTTCGCGTGTATTTGGGCTGCTTGGAGCTGTCGGAGACTGGAATGAATTGTAAATTGTACCATTACCACACCAGGCGTGCAATAGCTAGGCGTGCAATAACTCTTGGGTTTTCTCATGATTCTCACATGTGAAGTTTCATTATGAAGAGTGCATATTTGCTGATGAAGCGGGTATCTTTTCTTAAAGAAGCTCTAAATCCTCTAACTACTACATCCGATTCTTCTGCTTCTCATATTCGTTCTTTTAATGACCCGCCCGAAATGCAGGGACTCGATATCCTCCCAATCAATAGGTGTTGAAACCAAAACCATTTATAATCACGGTGCATGCAACAGCACTCCAAAAAAACGCCAATCCTCAGCCCAATCTGATGCAACGAGCGAACCCTTTAAATTTTAGTTTGTTTCACCATCCAACTCAACAAATCGACCTTGGTAACTACTGCTACTGGCTTCGACAATCCGTTCTTCTCGCTTCCCTTCTCCGTGACAATGGCCGCACTGTTCCATTCGAAAAATTTGCTCAAAGCAGAAAGTGGAGTATCGAGAGTGATTTCCACAAATTTACGCTTTGGGGTGGTTTGTTTCTTCCCATCTTTGGTATTTTCAAGACCGTTGCTTTTAGGGGGTTCGGATAGATGACTGATATCCTTGGTATCGGTGATAACTTCAGGAATGTGGGAGAAGTCGAACATGACATCTGAAACTGGGCTCTTGCCGGTGGCGCGGCCGCGACTAATCCAACTAAGGAGATTTCCGAGGGTGACGAGACCGACGAGTTTATCGCCTTTGGGAGCGAGGACGGGGAGTTGATCGAAGCCCTTTTCGCGCATGGTTTCGACGGCTTCGGAGCAGGGGGAGTTGGCCAGGACGGAAGTGACTGGCTTGAGGCGGAGGGATCGCAGTGTTGCTCCGGAGTATGGATCTTTCTTATTTTGGGATTCGAGGATGGGAGATGCTGGCGATGAGGACTCCGGGGTAGGAGGAAGGAGGTCGTTGGCGGCTAACCAGTCATCATCGGCAAATTTGCTGAGATAACTTCTGATACTATCTGGTAGGATGACTACCACTGTATCGCCTTTACCAAGCCCTAATTCACGAACTCCCTTTACCATGGCTGCAATAGCACTACCACTGCTACCTCCAACCAATAGCCCTTCCTCGGCAATCAATCTACGTGCGTAGGCGAATGATTCTCGGTCATCAGTCTTGTACCACACATCGACGGAGTCTCGATCCAAAACTTCAGGGATGAAATCATAACCAATTCCCTCAACCTTGTATGATTCATTGGCGTGTTCCTGGTTCAAGCTCTCTGGAACCGCAAGTATAGAGCCGTGAGGATCTGCTGCAATAATTTTGACATCCTTGTTGTGCTTCCTTAAACCCTTAGACAAGCCGGTAATAGTTCCACCTGTACCAGCCCCTGCAACAACGGCAGTAATCTTTCCATTGGTTTGCTTCCATATTTCTTCTGCGGTTCCATATTCGTGAGCGAGAGGATTATTCTCGTTGGCATATTGATCGAGAATGTGGGAGTTTGGAATCTCCTTCACCAAACGTCTTGCTACTCCAATATGGGACTCGGGGGCATCCCATGCGGCTTGAGTTGGAGTACGAATGATGGTGGCTCCGAGTGCTCGGAGGACCGCGACCTTTTCGGGAGACATCTTTTCGGGGAGGGTAATGATTGTTTTGTATCCTTTAATAGCACCAACAAGAGCAAGTCCGATACCACTAAAAAGTGATTAGAAATATAGATATATACCGAAATTACAAGATTGAACCTACGTATTTCCACTGGTTGGCTCAATAAGAGTATCTCCCGGCTTTATTCTTCCAGACTTTTCGGCTTCCTCAATCATGCGAAGAGCAATACGATCCTTGATACTTCCACCAGCGTTGAAAAGTTCGACCTTTGCATAGACTTCTGCTTCGATACCTAAACTCTGTGGGATCTTATTCAATCGTACCAAAGGAGTATTTCCAATCAACTCGGAAGCACTCATTGCAAGGACAGGAGCCCGCGCGGGGCTGGTAGTAGATGTCATAATGATGATGTTTTTTGATGTTTGTGATGAAATTCAACAGTTCAAAGGTCTTTCTTGATTGAACTGGAGATGGAGAATAATATGATGAAAGAAAAGAAGTAATAAGTGCCCTCTCAAGAATCAGTATGTAATGGCGTAATGTGGGACGAGAAATTTGGTAGAAAAAATGTCTGTTCAAAAGCTACTAGGTACCTCCAGCTAGTAGGTAGGTAGGTAGACAATGAAATTCTTCATTGAGTGAGTTACCGGTACTTTTCCAGGGTCTGGATAAGCCGATAAGCCGATAAGTAAAAAGTAGTGGCAAGGCAAGTCCGTCCACCGCGAATAACCGGGCAGGGCCGGGTACCGAAAAATACCCCTAAATTATCGGATTTTAGACTCTTCTTCTGTGTGTGTTAGACTGTGACTGTTAGTTGAAGTCACAAAATTAGTAGCTTAGGTACTAGGTAGGTACTTTTGAGAGGTATTGAAGCAGTTTTCTTCTGTTATACCTAGGATCTTTTTGTTGCTGTTCCATCCAATCGTTGAGACTTTCACTGTATCACTCACATGCTAATTATAGAACTTCAAACCGTGAACGTTGAAATTTACTTCACGCCTAAGGCCAAATATACATTATTTCCATCTCTTTGGATTCTCGACATATTTGGATGTTGAGATATCTACCTAGTACCTACCTAGTACCTACCTACCTACCTACCTACCTACCTAGTAGGAATTAGGGGCGATTTATGTCCATAGTATATCCGCTCTACATCCGGTTTTTAAGAGATTTTGTATGGTTCCAATCACTTCAACTAGTTCTAAATTAAGCTATCATGGCGTGGATAATAGCTCAAATCGGATGAAAAATACCTATGGTTGCAAGCACCTCAACGGTTTCAAAAGGGATGTAGCTTAGTCATCATATATTAGTCATCATCAAAACTTGAAGCTATTCAGAGTTTCTACAAGGGTTTCAACCAATCAGAGTACTTACCAGCACACCCCCCTGTAGAACACTTCTCGACACTACTAAAGTGAAATTTTAAGGTTTTCTATGTTTTCTACGTTTTAAAATTTTAAATGTGGTGTTTTTGAAGCTGTATAGCGATGGCGAGTAAGCGCCACTAGCGTAGCATAAATTTTATGCATTGCCTCATGAAAGTTGCGCGGCTAAGTGATATTATTGGGCTAGAGGAGGAGAAGTGGCTTGGGATCCCTGTATTTTCTAAGAGCTTATTGGATATGGCCCCTGCACTTTATTGGATGTAACTAGTTTCAACCTTAAATCTAAGGTATAACTAACTTATTGGCCTCAACCAGCTTATATTGCTTCAGTTTAAGCAACTATTATAGCTTTAACTTTTAATCGAGCTTATAACGGATGCAATAATTTCATTGGATGCAAATATTGAAGTAGTGGTGCGGTGGACATATATAGACCCTATTCCCTATAAGGTACCTATAGCTATCTTTCAATTCAATCCAATCTCAACCACGTCTTGAAAATAATACAACCCGATCTGCTAAATTGATAAATCATACAAAGGTCGATAGCAAATATCAACATTCAATCTGCGAGAGCGAAAACGTTATCCAATATGCGCCTCTCTCAGGCTTTGGCCTTTTTAGCATCGGCTCCATTCGCAATTGCGTACCCAACATTCTCAGCACCTGCAGCTGCAGCGGTGGAAACGGCCGGAACTGCTTTTACTGTTACTTGGGCAGATAATGGAGATGCTCCATCGATGGCTGATTTGGCTACCTATCAATTAGATGTCATGGCGGGAGATAATACCAATTTCCAATCAGTGATTACCATTGTATCTCCCGGTACTGCCTTAAAAGGGACTTCGACTTCGGTCACTGTGCCGGCGGCAAACGCAGGTGTGAAAACCAATGCATAGTAAGTTTTGTGAAGCTACAGCTTTAGAATACTCGGTGCTGATGATGATGATACAGCTTTATGAGAATGATAGCGACAGCCACGGCCGGGGGAACCGTTACGGTTTATTCAAACAGATTTTCAATTAGTGGCATGACGGGGTCTTTCGCAAGCACATTCACAGTTACTGGCACCGCTGGTCCGGCCAATGTCAATACCGTGTCGGATACCACTTCAACAGCGGCATCATCATCTGCGGATGAGGGCGTTTTTGCAATCCCATACCAATCACAAACTGGTCTCACAAGATATGCCCCGATGGGTTTGATACCTGGTACCACCATAACGGCTACAAATACAGCACCTCAATACCCAACCTCGTCCGTTCCGATAGCCACCACGTATTTGAGCTCGGCAACCATTGACACAACACTGACTCAAGCTCAAACAGCCTCCTTTGCGAGTCATGCCAATACGGTAAGTCTGCCCAATTATTCGAGGTTAACGTGGCTAATAAATAAAAGGTCGCTGCTGCATCGATGCCTACAGATGATATGGCAAAGTTCTTGGCTAGATGGAAAGATTGAAGTAATTAGAGGATGGTTGATGACGCACGCATAGAGAAAGGGCAACAATGATTATTTTAAAAGGAGTTTGGTGTAGGCTCGAATTGGAAGTGGAGGCTTATTAGGTTAATGAATATCGTGTATACCCAACGAATCAAGTATTTTTCCAGTCAAGCCTATCGCTTGGTACTTGTGTTGTGCCAGCACTGCCAGGGGCGCCAAATACTTCTGCAAGATATCTGCATATGGCATAATATCAGGGGATATTAGCGGAGAGGTGATTCTGATAGGAAAGCTTAGATGTGGGGAATGCTTGTTAATCGCTACATCTTGCGCAAGCCTTGACTCTTGAGGAAGAAAGAAGCAAGGTAATAATAATATGAGAAGGATTATAGATATCTATCCATACCTCAATTCAAGCCTCTTCCTCTTATATGACGGGCGCGCTTAAATCATTATCCTCTCAAGAGATTAGAGCTCTGGAGACTTGGATGTGATAATCTTATAATCTTACTTGACTCTATTTGTCATTCTACTATACGATACTACGATAGCCTCGAGAGTCGATAGGTATTATTATTATTATTGATTATTATGAAGGAAAGTCGCAAAAGTCAAACTCGGAAAGTCTCGTGGTCTCTTTAGATGTCTAGATGTAGTAAGGATGGTTTTAAAGTGTTATCGTAGAATTCGTAGCGCCAGCCTCATAATCCTAGGTATGGTTCAATGGTTCAATGGTTCAATGGTTGATTAGGAGCGGAGCTTCCCCATGATTTCAGAGTAGGTTGGGGAGTAGGGGTAGTAGGGGTAGTAGGGGTAGTAGGGGTAGTAGGTAGGTAGGTAGGTAGGTAGGTACCTGCTTGGTCAGTGGTGCAGGTGTACCGTACTACCGTGTGCAGGTGTATTGTGTGGTTTTCTTCGAAAGACCCTGAAAAGGAGCTTGGAGCTTGGAATTTGGAAAACCCTGGTGGGATCGGATCGGATTGGATTGGGATGATTGGGTAAAGGGGGTTTGGTGGTAATGTATTATTGACTATTAGGATCTGGAAATTAGACTTTTGGTTTTCTTTTGGATTCTGATTGCAGAACACAAATTTCGTATGAGGTTAGGTTACTAGGTACTACTTAATAAACTTGGTCTTCCCCGAGGTTTCCTTTTACCCTACCTAGTAGGTACTAGTACCTAGGGATGATCCACGTGCTCCTTGTAGTTTTTCCCTTTAGGTTTCTTTGGGGGGCTTTCTAAGTTTCTATCCGACCTCGTGGTTCTTGTGAATCTTATCGCCGAGTTGGAACTTGATGGAGTGCGTACTACACTACTGGGGAGGAGGTAGGTGGTAGGTGGTGGATGGATGGATGCTACTTACTAAAGTAGGTACTATCTAGGTGCTAGGTAGTTGGATTTATACTAGGTACTACTAGATCGTTATAGATATTACCTATGTAATCTAATTAGATACTAGCAACTAGCATCTAATAACTAATATCTAATAACTAACAACTAACAACTAATATCTAATCTCTAATATCTAACAACTAACAACTTACAACTAATCTAATCTCTAATAACTACCTAATTCGTCTTGAGTATTGCTGGATAATATCTCTTTGAGTCTTTACCCATCTAGTAGACTTTGCATTTAGGTCTACCGGTCCTGTACTACAATCAGGCTGAATACTACGAATACCTACTACCACCTGCAATCCTTTCTACTAGGTATATATTACGCATATGATCATTTCATTCGTTTTCATTACATTTAAATACAAGGTGTAGGTCTAGATGTAGATATGTCTGGTACATACATACATACATACATTCATACTTCCTTTTACTTGCTTAAATACCTGTGTAAGCTCCCTTGTCTCCTTCTACATTCAGATACTCATTTGTCTACTTACTCCGTACTATCCCCTTTCCCTCAACTCTGTCCTTTCTTTTGTTGCTAGTGTTGGAAGTTCTAAACCATAATATAAAATCCGAATCCACTTCCACTCCACTCAATATAAGACCATCCAATTCCTTCATACCCAATCTCGCCTTTCAACAACAAATTTTGCATATCGTCTGTCACCGAGAACATGCGCTTCTTGGAGCTCTTCCAAGCATCCATTAAGCCTCCCTGGCCTCGACGTCTTCTCAACTCTTGAATTCATCATCCACGTTCATTTGGATATTGAGTAGAGAAGAGATAAAAAAAAAACAGATTATTCCTGCAAAAGTCTGATAGGGAATTAGTTCACAGACCAAAAAATTTCAAATTATGTCTCCATCACCTAAAGATGGATTCGGTTCGACGACCTTTATGAATTTGAGCCACGATACGGACGATAATGCTGACCACGAACTACCACCTCCACCAAATCCTTCGTCCGATGCAGGTCTTACGGTTCATCATTGTTCAAATGATCGTGGGGTGTCACCACCATCTCCGAATAGCATCGATGTTTTTACTCTTTCGCCCGTAACGGCACTTAAACTGTTATGTGCTGGTATCGAAGCTCTAGTTCAGTTTACGGGAGATATTCCTCCAATGCCAGCTTCGACTGAAACGACAATGCCCAATATGAGGGGTATGCAGGCAGAGAAAGAAAATATACGACGGTCGGGATCGTGGACAAATTTGGCAGGGTACCGGCAACGAACTCCTGGACCAGATGTTATAGATGGAGTGAATCTTCGTTCAAAACCTGTGGAAATACAGCATATTGTGCCCGCAGAACCATATATCATCGTCGGAGAGAATGCCGAACCTTTGAATGTTCAGCACAGTGCCATTACACGCAAATTCTACTCGAAGCAACCTCCTCCGATATCTCTGGAGGATTATTTGATGCGCATCCACAGATTTTGTCCCATGTCAACCGCTGTCTACCTCGCGACAAGTTCCTACATACACAGAGTAGCCGTCGATGAGCGCGTAATACCTGTGACACGACGAAACTCGCATCGCCTATTGTTAGCCGGACTACGCGTAGCTATGAAAGCACTCGAAGATCAAAGCTATGCCCATGCACGCTTCTCGAAAGTGGGAGGGGTGAGTGAACAAGAGCTTTCGAGATTGGAAATCAATTTTTGCTTCCTTACGAATTTCGAGTTCAAGACGAGTAAAGAACTTTTGCTACAGCATGCGATAAGTCTGAAGGAGCTTCAATCTTTACAGGGCGGGGTGAACTTCGTCCCGAATATGTCGCTCTTACAACAGAATAGACCGAATATGACTGCACGAGAGACTGTGTTAGAAGTAACCGCAGACGCGTGAATGGGCGTCTGCGGTCTGGAATAGCCTAGATATGCTCTAGGCAAAGTTGGAAAGTACGAAAGTGGCCAAGCCGAGATGGCTAGGACTCTTAGAGATGAGAGGTGAGTAGGGCATGGAATAGGTTACGGATTTAGGTCCCGGAGCAGACTGCACATACGATTTGGCCGCATACTGTTATAGACAACACCATGGAGATGAGCAGGCGCTACAACAGGGATATGGGAGGAATCATTGGAGGCGTTATGTGTTAAATAGGGGTTTGGTTTGGATCACGATTGTTGGATGGTATTTCATACATTGCTCCAAGTCGATGAGGGGGGAAGTGTTCGATAATTTGATGGTGTGGTTTCCTTTGTAGCATCAGGAACACTGTCAATAAGTGTGTGAGATACTTGATACTGGATGTATGGCGAGCCAGAAGTTTACTTAATAATATCAGCAATACATCTTCTAATCGACCTTTACTTCCAAATGCATGTATATTTGTTCAGAACCCTAAATTCACCCAGAAATTATTTAATCATATCAGGAATACATATTCTTGTCTACTCTTACTCCAGTTGCATGCATGTCTGTTGACAACCCTAAATTCGTTCATCTACTATTTATTCCAAAGTGACTTATAAAGTTATAATGAATATATGCCAAGAATAAGCAAATGGCTATTAAAGATCTCCAGGGCTAGATTGAAAACTTTCGCCCCCCACCGAGGCAGTGAGTAGTTCTATCGGGAGCGAGCGAATCTCATAGGACACCCACCTGGACACCACCAACGCTTACAAACGGGCAAAGAGCATGAGCCGCTTGTCACCTACCCCGCGATTCCCACACTATTTGAATTCCAGTCACTCAAGAATTATCATCCACCGACCCAGAAAAGCGTGGCGAGTAAAAACCAGCTGGGAAATACATAATTCTCCCCGATCTAGATCTAGCATTCGTCTATTATTCTCGACGTTGGGAGCTTCGTACGTATCGGCGCGGCACGGGATTAAGGGAACGGGTGCTTTGGGGTCGTGGATACTGGGGTCGCAGATATTTCAGCGGAGAAATTATCGCGGTATGGCAGCGAGCACGGAGAAGATGTTGCAGGGGAAGTATCCGGCGAAGGAGCATGCGCGGAAGGTGGTGCAGTTTATTCGGAGTAGGGAACCGGGGGCGGAGGGATTGTTGTATTTGGAGGGCCAGAAGACGGTGTTGATTGAGGATAATGATGAGGCGGCTCCTTTTAGGTGGGTGTGGTGTGGTGGAGAGATGGGTTGTTGTTTGTGAGGGATTATGCTAACACAATTGTCCTTCAGACAACGTCGCTACTTCTATTACTTGACCGGCTGCCACATCCCCGACTCGTACTTCACCTACGACATCTCCACTGGCAAAAGTACCCTCTTCATTCCCCCAATCGACCCCGAATCCGTCATCTGGAGCGGTCTCCCCGTCTCCCCCGAAGAAGCACTCGCCCTCTATGACGTCGACGAAGTCCTCACCACCGACACCATCAACGCGCATCTCGCCCTCCCCAACCAAAGCAAAGTCTGGGCCATCGCCCCCCAAATCTCTACTCACATCACCTTCCTTGAATTTTCCCAGAAAGACTTCACTCTCCTCAAAGAAGCTATTGAGGAAGCTCGAGTCAGGAAGAGCGAATATGAAGTTGCGCTGATTAGAAAGGCGAATGAGATTTCGACCGTGGCGCATACGGCTGTTTTGAAGGCTGTCAAACATGCCAAGAATGAAAGGGAGTTGGAGGCTCTTTTTATTAAAGAGTGTATCGCGAATGGGGCGAGGGAACAAGCATATCATAGTATTGTGGCGAGTGGGACGGCCGCTGCTACGTTGCATTATATGAAGAACTCGGAAGGGCTGGAGGGGAAGTTGAATTTGCTTTTGGATGCTGGTGGAGAGTATCAGTGTTATGCTTCGGATATTGTAAGTTCATATACCCCGAACTCAAGGTGTCGAGTCTTCTTGTAGGACATATATACTAACATTCTCTAGACTCGCACCTTCCCCATCAATGGCCACTTCACCCCGGAATCCCGCTCCATCTACGATATAGTTCTCTCCATGCAATCGCAATGCACATCCATGCTCAAACACGGCGTCTCCTGGGATGAAGTTCACCTCCTAGCCCATAAAATCGCTATTGAGGGACTTCTCTCGCTAGGCATTTTGAAGGGAGATAAAGATGACATCTTAAAGGCAAGAACTAGTGTTGCATTCTTCCCGCATGGATTGGGTCATTATTTGGGAATGGATACGCATGATAGTGGTGGACATCCAAATTATGAGGACGAGGATAGGTTGTTTAGGTATTTGAGAGTCAGAGGGAATCTGCCCGAGGGAAGTGTGGTCACGGTTGAGCCGGGTGTAGGGATTCTTTTCTTTTCTTTTGCTATCCCGTTCCCCTCTCTTCTCTTCCTTTGGAATTCGTGACTAAAATAACTCATCTAGATCTACTTCTGTCGTTTCATCATCGACCCCTATCTCCAAGATCCCGCTCATGCTCAATACATCAACGCGGATATCTTGGAAAAATACTGGGAGGTTGGAGGTAAGTTTCTCTTTTCCCCTCTTCCTCTCTCCTTTCCCTCCCACTCCCTCCCTCGTTTCCCTCGAGCGGAAAAACTAATACGGGTAATAGGTGTGAGAATTGAAGATAATATACTCATCACCAAAGATGGATATGATAATTTAACGACGGCGGTTAAGGATGTTGTCGAGATGGAGAAGATTATTAATTCTGCGTAGGGGGAAGGGGGAAGGGGGAAGGGGAAAGGGGGGTGTGGACTTGGGAACATTCTACGTGGTGGTTGGTTATTAGGAGATTGTGATATCATGGCATTGGAATTTGAATGTATGATCTAGCTTTATGGCTTTTACATACATAGGTACCAAATGTCTGTTCATCTTCAAATTGTATCTAGGTATCTAGGTATCTATCTCATACATGGATACATCTGATCTTTTCCTATGATCATATTCCTAGATTCATTCATCTTATTGTTTATATATCCATGGATGGTATATGCAGAATGTAGAATGTATGTAGAATGTAGATACTACTATTAGAATTGTATAGTGTATAGTAATGTAGAGTATAGTAGTGTATAGTAATGTAGAGTATAGTAGTGTAGAGTAAAGTAATGTAGAGTAGAGTAGAGTAAAGTAATGTAGAGTAAAGTAGAGTAGAAATTTCAAAGTAGACAAACAATAGTTCCAAGGTTCTGCTTGTAAGATTGGTTTTTTTTTTCCTTCTATAGAGGAAAGTTATAGGTAGGTAGATAGGTAGGTAGGTAGGTAGGTAGGTATTAGGTGATATAACAAAACGTTCGGGATTACTAGGTATTTATTGTACATGTATATGTAGAATACGTTTTTCTACTTTTTCTACTTTTTCCAATATTTCTCCCTCTTTGATACGGATATGTATTACCTAGGTAGGTAGGTAGGTAGGTAGGTAGACGTAGATGGTGATGGTGATGGTGATGGTGATGGAGATGATGATGGTGATGGTGATGGGGATGGTGAGGTGATGGCGATGGAATTAGTTTGTTCGAGCTCAGTAGAGGAGGTGGAGGTTGCTGGTTACCTTTTGGGTGATGAAGTGAGGTGCGGTAGATAGATGCAGTTCGGCTACTGGTGGTAAAGATGGGCTAGGTTAGGTTACTCTGGGCCCTGGCATACGAAGTACCGGTAGTACCGGTAGTACCGGTAGTAATAAGTAGTAATAAGTAGTCTTATGGATAGCGGGATATAGGACTGGCTGCTGGGATTGAGTATGAATATTTCAATTAACCCAGCCAATAACCTAGGTACCTATTAGCTATCATAACTTATCTATGGCTGCCCCAGCCCACTGGGTACTGATCCCATCCAGTGGGTAGGTTGAACTAGGTTCACAGCCTACCTACTTCTAGATCGACTCGGAGTTGAGCAGATTGCCGCATTGCTCCCCGCGATTTTCGTAAAGACAAATGTTCTCTAAAGCGATCCTTGCATACATATTGTCTCCTTAATATCATTTATTCAGCCCTCTATATCCATACTTTTCCCCTGCAATCACACGCTTCGAACATTCCTTTTTGCCCTCCAGAACCAAACTTGAATGTTGCTCAGATACCTCCCTCACTTTCACAATATGTTTATAGGTATGCAACCTCGTGATTCCCGCACATGTGTTTTCTAAAATTAGGGTTGGCGAGGAGTTGATAGCAAGGGCTATCACTTCGGAAAGGGATTTGAGCATGTTGCAGCTCCAGCCTATCCATACGAGAAGCGCGGAGTGGATCAGCGCGAACAGAACATGTATAAGGAGGATTGCGAGGGCAAGGCGTCTAGTGCTGCCATGGAGTGAGTAGCTATAGCCATTGCGTCACTGTCGGATGTTGACTGGGCTGTGCTTTCCCAGATCTACTTCAGACTCGTTGAACGAGAGGATGTCTTGGAAATCGGATTGCCGTATTAAAGCACCCCAGGGGTTCAGATACCGGGACGAAAAGTCAGCGTTGAGGAAGATGGCCTTGCTCATACTACTTCTAGCCATTGCATCTGCAATAAGTGCAGTAACGGTAATACCAAATGAATCTTGAGGGCGGCTGTCACCACTCGCAGGCAACAATGGTGTCACAATGGGTATAAGAGTTTGATTGGGTGGTAATGCATAATTTGCCTACTCAACATCAAGTTGAACCTTCTGTTTGTCAAATTCTGCTGAATTGCCTCGTAGCCATTTATCTAAGCTATTGCCAGGACTGTCGACTCCCGAGGAGTGAACAAAGGTATCCAGGTTAGGATCGACGAATACTTCCATTGGCTGCCACCTAGCAAATACGGAGCAGGTTGTAATGTGGAGATCGGTCCAAGACTTATATGAAGAACATATACCATTTCCTTCGTAAGAACACGATATCATAGCAGCTCCAATCGATGGCTTTTCCCCCTCCGAACTTGCCCAGATTGATACACTTTGTTGGGAAACATTCCAAAGATCAAGTGCAGCGCTAGCATTGGAGTACCAAAATCGAGTAGGTTCCTCCAGTGGGAACGCAAACTTCATATCGTATGTTGGAATTCGACCCTCTTTATCCGCAGACAGGTATTGAACCCCTCCATCTGACGATTTGTGTTGGAAACGTCCATCTGGAAGCAGCTTTCGATAGCCGTACACTGGTGAAGCCAGGCCAGTGGCCTTTTGGTACGCCCAGACAGTGTCACTACAGGCTGCTAATGCTTGGGCCGCTGGAGGGTCGCTTCCGTCTGACAAATTGAGCTTCCATCGAGTAGTATCATTGCTAGAACCTAGAGTGTGAGCAATCGAAACAAGCGATTCTGCAGCTGGTGAAGAAATAGTTTGACTCAAGTACCACTGATAATAACCCAAACCCTGGAATCGCCAGTCCGAGTAAGCTAGCCCTTCAAGAAATCGATTGAATGTTGAACGAGGGTTGGGAGTCCTGTTTCCCTGCCCTCTGGCTCCCTGGTAAGTTGGTATGCTTATATTCCAGTGTCGTGGGCCATGAGATGAGGAAGGACCAGTTGCCCTCGCCCAATCAAACATGGTTGAGGCACCGCCACCCGGACAATCTTCTGGAATTTGCAGACTATCCGTAGTGTTGGAAGCACCACATACACGTGGCCAATAGTTTGAGTCGCTGATTCTCTCTGGCCAAAGTGATGACTCATTTGCACCGATTATAAATAAAGGGTTTGATGTGGTCGCAGACCCGACCACTGATTCCCAAGTCTCTGTCACAGAAACTTCCCACCAGCCCAGAGATGGCAGCATGAGAATGGCCGAAGCAGGACCACACGTCGCGCCTAGAAGCGTTAAGAGCGATAAGATGAGCGCGATCAGAAAGCACTTCTTCCTCCCACAGGTTCCAGTGGCCCACATTTCAGGACTCCAGAGGGAGCCAAGGTCATTGATTTTGAAGCCGGCAAGAAACCCAGCAAGAGGAATCCCACCATTCATAATTTCGTACTGGAGCAAATTCAGGCCAATCCTTGAAAGCGAAGCACCAATTGATATCTCGTGCAATTTGGCAGCGAATTGGAGTGCGTTCAATCGAGCGTTGAGATGGCTACTATCGGGACCGATAGAATTAGAGTCGACTTTGAGAACATTCAATAGCAATAAATGAGAGTGATGCCGATGGATAGAAGATGAAAAGCACAGGTTCCAATAATATCCCATCGGCTTCGACTCATTGCTTCTTTCGGATATTCTGATGAATGTTTCCGATTTTCTATATAAGCAGAGATGAGTTTGAATCTGGTCAAGGGCTACAGAAAGAATAAACCAGCTGCATTAAGCCAATGTACTTTAATACGGACTCTGAGACGTGATGACTCGGTGGTTATAAATCCGAGATAATGATGAAAAATTTTGAAGTTCATCTTGATGAAGGAAATTGTCGATGAAGATATTTCTCAATTCCTAAGACGATGTCGTCAGAGATATAGCGGACTCCAGACTGCGGACTCCAAACTGCCGACCCCAATTTTTTTTAAATGTAGGTAGGACTATTTTGAAACAATCAGCGCCGCCTCCTTTGGGGGGGGATCTATCAGGATCCATTCTTCATACATATCCCCCTCCTTCAACGAACAATGGCCTCCAACTCCTAGTTCGTCACCGATCAGTTTTCTTACTCAATGCAGCGATCAATTCGATAGTATTTCATCTTGAACCCTCTTCCGTTGCGCTCTGATTGCAAGTGGTTGCAAGACGGTCATCATCCAGCTTTTCAAATTCGATTACACCAAATTAATAACTCCGCCGTTCTGATAAGGGGCGGCAGCAATAGAAGGTTGCGTGTAAAGTTATTCATGTATTTATATTTGTGGCAGGATTCTATACCAATTTATATATATAGGGTCTCGTATATTGGCTCTATCTAAATAAATTAGAATAGAATAGAATAGAACAATATAAACTTCCAAATTAAATAAAATATATTATTGTTTGATTTTGCTATCTAGTATATATTTTGTTTTTCGAAATGTATTAAATAAGTACCTAGTATGTATACCTAGTATATATAGACTACATTTACTCCCCTCTCCTCCCCTCCCCCTTTCTAAACGAGCCAGACGAGCCAGACGAGCCAGACGAGCAAGGTATCCACTTCGACTTCTCACCCGTTAACTAACGTTAAATACCAGGTACAGATACTGGACTAGCATGATAACCATGGAATTTCAATGCGCCTAGAGATGTTATGGTTTGGGAATGTATGGATGATTTCGTTATTCTTGTTTTGGGTTTTGTAACAAAGGTTGAGAATGCAATAAGGTCCACAGGTGGGTTTATAATACTATTGTAGCATATGAGAGTAAGCGAGTAGTTTTTTAAGTTGATTAAATCTTGCTTAATAATATTCTTTTCAATTTCACTAGTAGAATCAGAGTATTGCCTAAGTATTCTTTAAACGTGTTTCGTAGTTCATTTAAAAGCATCTGTATGCATATCTACTCCCTGCACCCGCAATTACCGCAAGCTTATGAATCTCCCCTCTGAATATCCCATGTTTCTCCTGCAAAGCCATACCCCTATAACCCCGAATCTTTGACCACCTTAACATCCTGGTACAACAACCGCATCCACAACCGCCGTCATACCACCCTTAACACATTCTACAGCCTTCAACAAGACTCCCTCCAATTCACTTGCCTTGGCGACCTTCTCAGCCATCACGCTACCGCCTGATGCAGCTTTAGCTATTCCCGCATAGTCTGGAACTTGGGGTGCGAAGGAGATGTTTAGGTCTTCGTTTGTGGATTTAGATCCGATCCCTGGGGCGTTGTTAGAAAAATACGGGAGAGAGAAAGGAGACGGAGTGGGACAGGATGGAAATCTTACCATCTGGGTGAACTAGAAGAAGAGATCTTCGTGGTGCGTGCCAACCTATTTACAGTTATCAATAACTGAAGTCGAAGTTCCAAAGTCAGATATTTATGGATACATACCCTTATTGTTTAACACGATAGTGAGAACCGGAATGCCATATCTCTGGCAAATCCAATAAACACTTCCCGGAACCGAAAACAAAAATGTTCCATCCCCTACAATCTGCACGACAAACTTCCCCTTTCCTTTCCCATTTTCCATCTCAGAGGCTAATTTGATACCCAAAGCTCCTCCTCCAGACCATCCCAATCCTCCACCTCCACAGTTAATCCAGGAGCCGGGGAGGGTAGCTTGAATATTATCTGCTACGAAGACTGTGTTAGTTACGGCTTCGATAGCGAATATAGTATCGGCAGGAACGATTTTTCGGAGTTGTTGACAGAGGTAGCCAGTGCCGAAAGAATCATCTTCTAGAACTTTTGAGGCAGCAGCAATTGCCTTGAGGCGTTTTGTGTGATCTGTGGCGAGGGCTTCCCAACGTTTGGTGTATGGTTGAGAAGAGAGGATATTAGCGAAGTCATGGGTGTTTTTGATGTATTTGGTCAGCTGAGTTAGGGATATATAACTATCTGCTCGGTAACGGGAAAGTGCGGCGAGATAGAATACCTAAATTTGTTAGTGAAATCTTTTTGATGGAAACCCCTCAGATGGTAATAGAAACGGAGAACCCTACTGGCATTTGTTGTTTGAGTGGATCAACATCAATGTGGAATATCTTAGCTGACTTCGAAGGATGACACAGAGTATTAACCCAAGGTACATCTACATGAAAGCATATTAGCTCTCGATCGACATTCAGAGACCGAATACTTACCGCAGTCAATGACAAGAATCACATCGGCAGTTTCAATAGACTTATCACTCCCAAATCTTAGGCTCAACCAGCCCCGGTGATCAGCTGGAAAACACATATCACTACCACCAGTATCCAGAACACGTAGACCTCTCACAGTGTTCGCCAGGTCAACCAAAGCCCCTACAGACTTATGATTCCGCCCACTATAACCAGTAACAACCAATGGCTCCTTCGCGTTGACCAATGCTTCCGATATCGTAGCAACTGAACTTTCAGATAGTGCAGCTGGTTCTACTGGATTCCAATGTTCTTGAACCAAATCATAATCATCTATTTCCTCCTCCATAACTTCTCTCGCAGAATATAGATATACAGGTCCAGCAGGTGCACTTGTAGCCCACTGAAGTGCTCTATTGACCATTTGTTTAATATTCTTTCCCGTCTTGATCTCATTCGAATATCGGCAATATTGTCGAACGATCTCGGCTTGGTTTGGTACATCTTGTATCCAATGAATGTATTCTGTTCTTGATCCTCGCATTTCTCCTTCAATTGTATAGGGGGATAGACCGGCGAATATGAGAATGGGTGCTCGTCCGCATGAGGCATTGTGCACGGCTGCTCCGAGACCTTGGGTTCCAACATCGACGTGTACAATTACACATTGAGGTTTGCCGGTTAGACGGGCATATCCATCTGCCATGGAGAGAGCTACCATCTATAGATTATGAGTATATATCAAGGTGGGGAGGTGATATGTTTGCATACTTCGTTTGGACATGTCTAGAAAGAGTTATTAGTTTATGATGGTGAAAGTATTATCAATTGATGTATTCGAAGGCTTACTATAACTTCTGGACCCTTATTCTCCTTCTTAAGTGTAATTAAAGCTTCTAGAATAGAGGGATGATCCGATCCTAGATTAACGAAGCAATGAGTTACCCCTGCCTAGTAGACAGTTAATATAGTTATTTATATCTGGAGTTTTGATATAATACCTCAACAAGGGCCTCAAAGAAGGCATACGAAGCAGTAACCATTTTCAATGACTTAATATTCTCAAGGTTGTAAAATCTGTAGAAGTTGTTTGTTCTTGAAAAGTGTGGGAGTACAAATATGAGAGATGTCGAGTGAGCTATCAATTGAGGGGAGGGAAAGGGAAAGGGAGGGGTAGCTCGGCTTAAGTATCGGCTTACTAAAATAGTAAAACCAGGGAGGGGTATTATCAACCTATCAACTTTCCTTGTGGGTAAATAGGTGAATTTGCTATCTAATCATGTAGATATGTGTACCTTACCTTCGTACAGCATCGAATTTGTCAAATATATTTCAATCTAACTAGTATCTACTCTATATGTTTGAGATGATCACAATCCAGGAACAGCAGAACAGCAGGAACAGCAGAACAGCAGGAACAGCAGAACAGCAGGAACAGCAGGAACAACAGGAACAACAGGAACAACAGGAACAAGATTCAATCAATGGAGAAGCGAAGCCACAACATCGAGATGATAGATCCATCAATCGGCCTACCTTCCATTTCACAGTAGGTAGCTAGCTCATGATCAGCTTGTACCACATGGGCCGCATGGCACAATATCTTGTTTGCGGGGTAATTCAAGGTGGGTGCAGTCTTCTTAGTCTTGGAATGAATGGATTGGACCGCGGACATCCAATTGACAATGGTTTCTAGTAATAAGCTGTTGAGAAGTAACCTTACTGCCATGAATGATGACCGTAAGACCGAAGCACGAAATGTGGGAGGGGTGGTATGACTTTCTTTCCTACTTACTTAGTATATATTACACACAGATCCGCATATCGAACCTTTTATTTTGCTAGAAACCATTGAGATTGAATACCAGACTTACATTAAACTAACCAAACCATGAAAGCAGCACGATATTATGGAAAGGAAGATATTAGAATTGAGGAGGTGGAAGAACCGAGGTGTAAAGAGGGGCAGATCAAAATTAAGCCTGCATTTGTAGGTATCTGTGGCACGGGTAAGCTTTCCGTCATCCATCCCCATCGTCTAAATTTCAATCCAAATAGATATTATATAATATTTGCAAAATATCTACTTCTAACTACACAAAACAGATCTCCATGAATATTTGGGCGGTCCTAATTTCACTCCCACATCTCCCCATGCCGTGACAGGCGAGAAAATCCCTGTTACATTGGGCCATGAAATTTCCGGTAGATGCTTACATTTCCTCCCCCAAAAGTCGAATGTCTAAAACTTCCCAGGTACCATCATTGAAATCGGTACAGGCGTGACCGGTTTCCACCTCGGCCAAAAAGTCACCATCCAACCCATCATCGCCGACAATTCCTGCGCGGCCTGCAAGCGCGGTCTCACAAACATCTGTCACAATGTGGGCTTCATTGGACTTTCTGGCTGGGGCGGTGGCCTCTCAGGCGCCGTTTCTATCCCTGCCGAACTCGTGATTCCTCTTCCCGACGATATGCCTCTAGACATCGGAGCACTGGTCGAGCCCCTCTCCGTAGGCTGGCACGCCGTTCGTCAAAGTCCTTTAACCCCCTCATCCACAGTCCTAATCCTCGGCGGAGGCCCCATAGGTATCGCCATCATCAACGCACTCAAAGCTCGTGGATGCGGACAAATTATGGTTTCTGAACCGACTGCCTCTCGCCAAAGATTCGCAAAACAGTTTGGTGCGGATGTAATTTTGGATCCGGTTAGTGAGGGAGAAGAAGGGGTTGCCAGGAGGGTTAGGGAATTGACGAGTGGAGAGGGCGTGGATATTGTGTTTGATTGTGCGGGGGTAGCAGCGGGGCTGAAGGCTGCTTGTACCTTGATTAAGGCGAGGGGGACGGTGGTTAATGTGGCGGTTTGGGAGAAACCGGTCCCGTTTAATCCTAATGATCTGTAAGTCATCTCATATCTGAAAGAGTCTTGTTGATTGAGAAGTCTCGATTGTAAGCGAAGGTCTAGATGGTTGCATAAACTGCAAAAGTTTTATGTAATATCGAGCATCGAAGTTTTGATGTTCAAATTTAACTTTGAGATTGGGTGTCAATTGACCGAGCAAACTCATTTTCACGTGTTCTCAAATTCGAGGTTTCCATGTCGAGTTTCACTTCGAAGATGTGTATTCACTCAGTAGTGCGCGTTGAGCTTGAATTTCACGTTCACTTCATAGAAAGCATACACTACTTGAAAACCTCCCCGAATCTCACTTTCAAGTTGAAGTATCAACATCCCAATTCACTCTTCCAATACTCTCACCTCATCATCCAATTCAAATTAGAAAATCGGCTAGCAATATTGATCTCATCTTCCTGCACCCAACATCATTCACTATCCTCCCAGATCCC
>NGKG01000009.1:987305-997578 GCA_002162505.1 Myriosclerotinia scirpicola | reverse complement strand
GCCCCTTCTGCCTCTCCTTCAACCTATCCAAAACCCCCGCCGCCGCATCCCTATCCCTCTCCCTATCCCTCTCCCTCTCCCTATCCCTCTCTCCCCTCTCCGAAAAACTCGCTCCCCTCCCCAATCCCAATCTCAAGCCCGCCCCATTAACATGCCCACCTCCAAGCCCCTCACTCCTCACCTGTCTCTCTCTCAACCTAGCATACATATCCTCATCCTCCTTCTTCCACCTCGCCAAGTCCTCCACCCCCCTTTCCCTTTCCCTCTCCCTCTCCCTCTCCCTCTTCCTCTCCCCAGAAGGAACAGCCGGTCTCCTCCTAATCTCCTCATCCTCCATCGCAAAAGCCCTAACCTGCTCCGCCAACTTCCTCGCATCATCTGCCGCTTTGCGTTCCGATATTTCCGCTTTCCGCATCCTCTCTTCGCGTTCTTTTTCTTCCATTGCGACTTCTCTCTCTCTTTCGCGTCTGTGTTTTTCCTCTACGAGTTTCTGTTCGTGATCATCCACTCTTCGGAGTTCTTCTTCTCTCCTTCGTCTTTCTCGTTCCCTTGCAACTTCTTCTTCTTCTCGTTGTCGCTCTGAAGACACAGCTCTCTCTCTTTCCCTCAAAATTCCCTCTTCTCTATCCAGAGCTCTCTGCCTCTCAATCTCTCTATCCCTCTCACTCAAAAATTTCTTATACTCCGCATCCCTCCTCCTCTCATCTTCACTCTTCTCCCTCCTTATTCTCTCCCTCTCAAGCTCCTCTACCACCTTCCTCGTTTCTCTCTCCTGTTCCCTCCTAGCTTCATGAACCAACTCAAGGCTCTTCTCGCGCTCCCTCTCATATTCTCTTTGCCGTTCTCTCTCCATCTCCTCTTCTTCACGACGAATGCGCATATCAATCAGTTCCCTCTCGCGACTTGGTGAGCGCGAGGGTGATTCAGGTGCTAAAAGTATCGGAAGCTCTCTTTCTTTGCTCTGCTCTCTCTTTTCGCTTCGATGCTGTTCCACTAAAACCGTACGTACAGGATTCCGACTGCGATTGGGGCTACGTCCTGGACTAGATGATTCTTGGCGATGTGGACGATCAGCTATTAAAACAGTCTTTGAATGGAACTCTTCTGTAGTGGGAGAATCTGGTGCATATTTTTGAAGAGCCTCGGATTCTTGAGGACTGTCTGGTGCATCTACAATAACGATACGCTCTTTGGGATGTTTGCGACGTGTGAACGCTGAGACTAAAGCACTCTTCTTCCTCACAAGACGAAGACGTGGTTCTCGACCGGGAGATTTGTCTCTTTTATCACTTGGAGAGTAACGATAGGTAGTTGTAGTTGTGGCTTTGAGAGGTGAAGGCGTGGAGGTAGGTACTTTGAGTCCTTGGTCGATATACCATTTGCTAGAACACTCATCATTGGATTCAAGAGAACGACGAGGATGTTCATTGGTGACGTGGGCTGGGCAGGAGATTCCATCTTTTGCATCAGAACAGACTATTGTTTGATGAAACTCGACTGTTCGTTTGGGGTAGCAATCGGTATAGATATGTGTCACGCACATTGTGACGGTGAACTTTGAAACTTCGGGCCGGATGTGCTGAGGTAGGACTTGTCCTCCAAGACCTGAAGTGACTTGGTCTTATCGAGTTGATATCAAAAGGACGAGAAGTTTCCCACTAGGTCTAGGACTTCTTTAATATGATGAGTAAGATATGTATTCGTCAGAGATATTATGTATGAAAGTTGACTCGTATTATATTATGTGAGTGAAGAGAAGTTGGGTGTATGGAGATGTTGATTGTAATATACAATAAAAGTAAGTGTAGTTGTATGTTCGTTAGTCGTTTAGGAACCTTGCCGTAGAATAAATGGTATATATGTGAGTTGGCGGTATGTCAAGACGACAGGAATGTGAAGGATGTTGTATTAGGTTAAACGAAAGTAGTGATATGTTTAAAAAGAGAGAGAATGTGGAAAGAAGTGTGTGAATGAGTGAAGGGTACAGAGGAATTAAGTATCTTCTCCCAAGTTCTAACACCTGAGTAAACTTTACAGTACTAGGAGTGTGACTGCCTAATACAAAGGTCTTATAGTAAGTGTCCTCTTGGTCATTACTGTGGCCGGTGACTAGGTGACTGTGTCTTTAGTGTGGGATGGCTAAAAAAGTTTTAGTGTGGTAGAAGAAGTGTGGGTAGGGTTGTCAAGTTTTTTTAGCAGAAGCGATGAACCAAAAGCGCCTCAGCCACTTGAAGGGCTGAGTAAGACCCAAAAGAATCCAAAAGTTTGACCAAGTTGTACCAAGTAAGGAATTGAGGCTTGAAATGAAACCAGAAATGAATGACGAAATGGGTTAAAATGCAGGAGTAAAGCCAAAAAGCTAGAAAAGGTTCATAGTTGCTAGCTTCGGTTATGAAGATATCAGGATGATTGGAATGTAACAGTTGCTATTTTGACCTGGATATACGAAAAATGGAAAGATAGAAAACGATGTAATCTTAAAATAGATTCCCGACATGATGGAGTCAAATCCCATTGAAAAGAAGGTCCAAAATAAGCAGAGTATAGGTCTGAAATGCGGCCCTCAAATCTTTAGATGACAAAACGCGCGTGACGATATAGGTTACTATTCCACCCTATAAGAATGAAATTCAAAGGGGAGAAGTTTCGTAAAGGCAATCCATACTTCAAACCCAAAAGAGATTATTCAGAGAATTAAATTTCAAATCCAATAAAGGGATTTTATATGAAATGAGATGAAAATGATAAAAAGCTTGAGATGATGTTCGTTTAGGGTCTGCTGTCCAATTGTTTCTAAAAGTCCCCTGTTAGTTCTTACTTTGGCGATAATTTTTATGGGGAGATAGGCCTTTATTGAGGTCATGCATACAACACATCCCATCCCATCATGGAATATCCTCAGTATCCTCATTTGTCTAGGTTTCGTATCGATTAGAGAGAGGATTCATAAGTATGGTGAGTGAAAGAAAGACATTGCTGATAGATAATATCAGCCGCAACATTCCTCCGGATGGTTGTAACTTTGTATAACGTATTATTCTGGGATAAATTCTACTTTGTAAACTGTAAATTAGTAACTTGAGTGTACATATCAATATACTGTGCTTATAACCGCTCCAAAAGCTAACACTAGCAGTGCTAATGGTAATGGTAGGTAGGATTTACCTACTAGGTACGTACTAACCTCAACTACTGAACTGTACAATCTACCACCACGAACTACAACAAAACATTTTCGCTATAGATCAACTCATACTCGAGTAAAAAGTATAACTTCCTCAAGAAAACATAACGTGCATGATAAAGATGACGACTCCTAAAATACAGTCAGGTATAAGGTATAATCCCCGACTAGCCGAACACAAGCAAGCCACACCAACCCACACAGCCTCAATAAATTATCGAATTTTCTTCAAGCCTAGGTAGTCAAGATAGTCAAGACTCAAGACTAGACTCGAATTTTGAGTCAAATGACGATGAAGTAAGCCCTGGAGGTCTTCATACTGCCCTCTCCCCCCCTCCTCGGATTACTTACCGCTGTCGTGTCATTGCTGCGAGTCCGTTCGGACCATCCGATCATTCCTAAAGTTAGCGCTCCCAATTCTTTTCCTTTGGGATCTGGGGTACTTGGTTGGACTAAGCCTTAATAATGTTATGTTGGTGTATCAAATAAGTTACTAACCAAAATTATGAGGTTTATATGCCTATTCAGACCCCTTCTTCTTGCATCTAACTGTTGAACTTTTGTCGCACAATCCCAGCGATAAAGGTCTAAAATGTGGTTGTCGTACAATCTAGGTCCAACACTGCAACCGCCAGGGGAAAGAGATACCAACAAGATGGTTAACGATGAAGGATTACATGCATACTGTTAATTTCTTAGTGGTTGTGTCACGCAAGTACCCTTAATGATCTGAAGGATAAGTTACTTTAATATGATGCTAGGTCTCGTGCATGACTGCGGATATGACTCGATTTGTGTCTTAGATAGACCTGAGCTGGCCAAGATCTGATAATTTAATAAAAAAGATTTTGCTTCCATCTGGATGGGCCCCTCGCACGCATGGATTTAATCAGCCTATGGTAAGCCACGTGTAGTGCTTGCCCTTGCATCTCGGAACGATTTCTTGCATTGCCACAAGCTCATGCGTACCGTAGATCTGCTTTCCTTACAATTTCGATGCCACGTGATGATGGTAACATCTGCCACTATCATCTGAAACCTAAGAGAGGTATCTTCAAGACATCTTCAATCTTGATATAATGTAAAATATCCTCTCAAGTGCCAACTTTTGAACCAGGTCGCAAGGTAACATTATTCATTATTCCCCTCTTTACCGCTCAGACAAAGGTCATCTTGACCAACGTTTAATCAGCTGCTCTTTATGAACATTCTTTAGTTGTAGCCTTTGTAGGTTCACAGCTTCGAGATTTTCCTGTAAATTTTTGATCTCCTCCTCAAACGTATTAAATGATGAGTCGATATCTGGATCAAGTAGTTGAACCTCGCCGTAGACTGAATCAGCTTGAAGGGCATTGTAAAGTAGTTGCATTGTAATATCGGCATTGTGCACGTGTGAAGATATGGTGGTTTCAGTTGTGGACTCCAAATGAGCGGTGTGACTCTTAAGTTTCTCATTCCTTTCACGGACGGCATTCTCGAGAAATTCGGTCCGCGCATCATCTGTGTCATTTTCCGTTGGAAGTGAGATGCCTAAATTGCGTAGTAACTGTTGCTCGGCATCCAATTCTTCAAACATTGAAGAACGACGGCGACTATTGCGAGCCGTCACCTGTGTTTGGGAGTTCTGTCTTTGGTGATTAGCCGATCTGCTAGGCTGTGGAGCTGCTTGACGTTGAAGCTCTATATTTCCGGTCTCTATTGCGAATTTAGTGGCCATTTGATAACATTGATATTCTTCCATATGCTCTGCATATATTTCTGTGCGCTTGACGAGAAAAGCAAGGCATTCTTGCATCTATTGTAGTGGTTAGAAATATTAGTATCTATCGATGTTATCAACACCTACATATTTCAGAGCTTGATAAGTTCGCTCTTGACCTGAATTTCCTTTGGCGGCGATCTCCCGCAAAGCTGGTTCCAAATATTGCTGCTCAGCAGACATTTGAGCCACAGGTAATATCTCAGAGTATAAGGATTCGAGCTCTTCTTGCAATTCGGCGACTTCCTGCTGGTTTGTGTCTTGCGAACCTGCACCAGCAGGACCATTAAGAGCTTCCATGTATATTCGGTCGAGCTTTGTCCTAACTCCGTCGACAGTATGTTTGATGTACCTCGCACAAAGATCCCGTATCCTAGCAATAATATCATTGTCTTCTGAAGATCCAGGATCAAGCTCTCCCGCAAGCTTCTGTAAGCTTGTCAACAATTTATCATCCGCCTTGAAGATTCCGTCCAATGTTTGCTTGATATTGGATTGTGACATTTTGTTTTGTTGCTCCAAGTCCGATAACTGATATATCAGGTTTTGAGAAAGCTCCTCTACCGCCGAGTTGACCTGACCCTTTTCCGCTTCCCATTTTTGAAGTTGTTTTATATCTGCTTCAGTTCGAGATGCTCCAGCTTTCTTATTGTTCTTGACAAGTAAAGATAGAGAATTTTGTTGTAATCGTAGTGCTTCACTCTGCTTTTCGATCGCCGTAGTAGAACGCTGTAATTCTTCGATGGCAGTATGAAGTTGTTCGTCGCTCAAATCACATATGCTCGACAAGTCTTGGGAATTCGCTATCTTGTCTGCGTCTCCGGACTGTGACAATACATCATACCTGTTTTTGATTAGCATCTTTCTGCGAAAGATGGGAAAGAAAGAATTGGCGCCAACTCACAGTGCAACTTCATCCTTGGTCAAGAGTGTTTCTGGACCAAGGTACTTGGAAATCCAAGCTTCTACCGCAGCTGGACTGCGAGCATAATCAGACTTGATTGCACTGCGATCGAAAGGTATGCCATAATCTTCGAGGGTCTGCAGAAGAAATTCAAGGTTGTTGTCACCTTCCATACTGGTTGTGGTTGAACTCTAGTATCACAACCTCCTCCAAAAGTTTTGTTTGAAAGAGCTGTTGTTGAATACTAGCTCGGGGCGATTCGTCAGTTTGTGCTGAATTGTTGTATTTGTTTGTTTATATGGTATCCATTCGCCAGTGAAAGCTGGAAATTCATATCTACTGCTGTACCCCACCAAATTTATATCAGAGAACAAGGTACGGAGGGAGTCCACCGTTCTCTCTGGTTGTTCCAACTTCAATGACACATCTACTACTATCATCTGAAATGGGTTTGACTTTTCTATACTTTCTCAAGTAAACAGTCTCACAAGTAAGAGTTGAAGAGACAATGCTACCTCTCACAATAGGTAGTAGGCATGAAGATACATTTTTCTCCGATGTAGGTCATGATTGTGGGAGATAAGCATTGATTGAGCTCTCCGGATCCCCACTTCGGTATGACTTTCGTGATGAAGACATGCCATTCCTTGAAGCATTTTCGTTCTCTTTCTTTCTGCTTGGCTATAGCATCTTGGGTGTTTCTTTTGGATTGGGAGTGAGAAGAATTGAGTTTCGTTACCTAGGTCGAATAGCGAACTAAAAGCATTCACAATGGCCCCGAATATCCTTGAGTTTACCTCGGATGGATTTGAGGCACTGAAGTTGGTGAGTATTAATATCTACAAAATTTTCAGGAAATCATAATTTACTTACATCATATAGGTAGCTCGACTATCATGGAGACGAAATCTAAAAGCTTGGGTTCAGGTTCCTTTTGGCATTGTCTTGATTCTACTAGCATGCTTCGGTATCAATGCTCTAATAGGACTCAGCTCAGTCTCGTTCCCTGCATCTGTGGCATGCTTGATTCTGTTATTTCTTATTTTAAATTTCATTGATCTTGTCATTGGACATCAAAGAACGAGAGCTCTGGTATCGGTTGTTGATATTCCAGCAGGATGGGCTCTTCGATATATCAACCTCTTCTTCACACCTTCGTGGGTCACAACCTTCACATAGAGACGATTGATTGCTCAAGGTTTATAGTTTCGTTCTGTTGCCATTGA
Source organism: Myriosclerotinia scirpicola (assembly GCA_002162505.1). Classification (NCBI taxonomy): domain Eukaryota; kingdom Fungi; phylum Ascomycota; class Leotiomycetes; order Helotiales; family Sclerotiniaceae; genus Myriosclerotinia; species Myriosclerotinia scirpicola. The sequence goes on along the minus strand of NGKG01000009.1, from coordinate 990,505 downwards.
GTGACAGCATTACTGCTACAGAAGTCGGCAAAATCATAGGGGTATTTCGTGAGTATATCATCGCCATGTCTATCATCTCACCACTGATATTCTTCAGTTATTGGGTTCTTGGTCATGTTCACCATTACAGCCTGGCTAGTACGCGGTCTCCAAATCTTAGTAGGTTCCACCAAACGTGCAATCACAGAGCGGGCCGAGGAAATGGGTGCCGAGAATGATGCCATTCCTCTCGCGGTATCAAGCAATACCAATTTCACTTCGACCGATACAATCAGTCCTATACAAGAACAAGAGCCGGCTGTAATAAGAGACGCCAGAGACCCAAGAGATTCACCTGAAACAGAAAGTCCACCACCAGAAGCTGTTTCTAGCAGCGTCCCGGCCCAACAAGAACCTTTACCACTTACACGAGCTCAAATATGGGCCGCATTCATCAATAGGAATTTGGATATACTCACCTATGGTGTCATGTTTCTCTTCATAGGAATTCCAGTTTACTATGCTGCGGGTTATGCAATGCCAATTCAACTTACTTTTAACGTACTAGCTTATTTTGCAGCACAGTCTCTCCCAGTCCGCTGGAAACAATTCTTGCACCCCGTACTATTGTCGTCTGGAATCACCATCATAGGTATATGGATCTTGGGACTTATCAGAGGGAACAACCTAGATGAAATTTTAGGTGCTTACAAGACCAACACCAAATATATTGCCTATTGGGATGGAGAAAAGAGCCTCCCTCTACCCGGAGCAGGTGACATTTTGTCAGTACCTCCATCTTACGAAATTCATTTATAGTAGTCCCCACACAACTTAAATTAACCACCTTTACAACAACAGTAATAGCGTCCTCGATGCCTCCATCGTCTCGCTCGCTCTCCCCATGTTCCAATATCGCCACGAATTAAAATCTCACTTCATCCCCATCACAATCCCCAGCGTTGTTCTCGCCGTCGCCTCATTATTCGGCTATCCTCCTCTCTGTTACTCCCTCGGCATCTCTCCTCCAATCTCTCTTTCATTCTCCGTGCGTTCTTTGACTCTCGCGCTGGCTACTCCTGCCGCCAGTAATCTGTAAGTACATCTCGATCCGATCTCCTATCCTTTCTAGATCCATATGACAACAAACTAATCTCTCTCTCACTCCTCTAGCGGCGGAAACCTGAACGCAGCTGCCGCTCTCGCCATAATGTCCGGTATCCTCGGTGTCTTAATCGGCCAGCGCCTTCTTACTCTCCTAAAAATCCGCCCCGACGACTACATAACCATCGGTGTGGTTATGGGTGGAAACGCTAGCGCAATAGCTACTGCATTGTTATTAGTTAGTGATCCAAGAGCGGCGGCACTGAGTAGTTTAAGCATGAGTCTTTTTGGTATTGTGACGTTGGCATTGACGTCTGTACCACCGGTTGTTGAGATTATTAGGGGGCTGGTTGGGTTATAGGGATATTGGTAGTGATGAAGGGAGGAGGAATTGAAATTATCTCAAAACAATAGAACAGTGTTGGGAAAAAAGGTAATGGACATTTTAGATAGTTGGATACTTGCTCCTTGGATAAATGACTATCAAATATACCCAGAACAGGCATATATGCCTTTCTATTCTCGGCTGAAGCTACCACACAGTCTTTCTCCCACTCTACCTTTCTCCCTTACACCATATAAACCCATTTTATGACACGATTAACAGAAGATCTAACTCCTTGTATCAAATCTAATCCTCAATGTATATCTAGTCTTACCCATCTACAAATGAATGTATAGCGCATATCGCGAAGCAAAATCTAATCGCAACATTCCCATCTCAAAGCAATCTAGTAAACAAGACTCCGAGGTCCTTACAGTACGCGAGAGACAAAATGCTACTAAAATCCATCCCATCTCATCCCACCTCATCTTATCCCCAAGCCGACGAGCAAACAGACCAATCGTTAGCGACGTATAGCTTTGCTCTCGACTTCACAATCATTGCCGTGAGGGTTTTGGATTCACGTGTATTTTGACGTCGTATTTCCATTCATACCCTCCCGGTGAATATGAATCCCAATCTCAATAACAATTGATATCGTATTATATTATTGGATACTACTTCTTCAACCTCTAATTACCTCCTATCCTTGGATTATATCTGTGAACTTCATTAAGAGGCACACACATATTGTATACACATATTGTATACACATACCACATAGCCATCAAATCCTCTATACCAGTAGAACATATACCCGACGGACTGTACGATAGAAGTGAAAACAAACTTCCCATCTCAATAAGTGTGAATATGTGAAAACCTACTTGATCGTTGATCAATGATCTACATAAACATCAGACAATCACCCATCCATTCCTTTCAATCTCGTCTTACATTTCAACAACACCTTGTGTAGAGTTACATAGACCTTGAGCTTTAACCCATGGATTGCCTAGAAATTACTGTACTTCGTTATTGAAGTGCTCGAGTGCTAGTAGATTTGGATGAGATAATGAAGAGGGGATACTTCGTAGCGAAAAACAGAAAACAGAAAATCGAAAAATGTCGAGAACATGACGATACGAGAATATTTGGTAATAATCAACTATGATGCATAGTTCTAGGAGACGAGCTATTCAAGTAGTCTTAGGTATGTAACTTTCGAGTCGAATCCACCGCACGATACCAGGCCGCCTCGAATCTTCCTTTCCGTGGCCTCCCAATATCAAAAACCTTCCACCCACCGCTATCAAACCACCTCCCCATCCCCCCATCCAATCCACATCCTCACATCCTCAGCCCCTCACATCCTCCCCTCCAAAACCAACCGCCCCCCCATCCACCCACACAACCCCACCAACCCCAACTGAAAAAACCAAAACGAAATCCCCCGATACCTTCCCTTGCCGCCCTCATCCCCCCGACTATACCCCTTCATATACAGCCATCTGCTAACCGACCACGCGCCGCCCAGCAGCGCCGCCGTCTTTGGAAACTGCAGGCCCGAGACCAGCAGCGCCGTGACTGCGATGGTGTGATTTTCCGTGAAGTTGGCGTGGGCCCGTTGCGCGCAGTTGAAGCGGTGGGCTGCGGCGTCGCTGCGCGACGAGGGCGCGTAGGCGGCTGGGTACGCGATTTGGGCGGCTTTGCGGTAGGTGCCCGTGTTGATGCCGTGAAGGGTGTTGAGGATGAAGGTGCTGGTTGCGGCGAGGATTACGTAGCTGGTGGG